>PVJS01028794.1:0-25259 GCA_004027185.1 Glis glis
TTTTTTATACTTTATTTTGAAACCGGGTCTCACGAAGTTGCGGAGGGCCTCACTAAGTAGAGAGAGAGAGAGAGAGAGAGCTCAGGCTGGCTGGGAACCCGGATCCTCCGGTCTCCTCCTCCCAAAGTACTGGGATTACAAGCTTGAGCCACCACTCCTGGCACCTATAATCTCTTAAGAGATGCTAATTTTGCGAAGGAATGTAAGTCCCTATCAGGTTACAAAATGGTGGTTTAAGTTAAGCTACTTCTTTGACAGAAAAGATACAATTATTTATTTATTTATTTATTTATTTATTTATTTATTTATTTATTTGTTGGCGGTACTGGGGATTGAACCCAGGGGAATTCTACCTCCAAGCTATACCCCCGGCCCTATTTTTTATTCTTTATTTTGAAACAGGGTCTCACTAAGTTGCCGGGGGCCTCACTATTTGCTGAGGCTGGCCGGGAACCTGTGATCCTCCTGTCTCAGCCTCCCAAGTACTGGAATTACAAGTATGTGCCACCACACCCGGCTGAAAAGATGGGAGAGAGCAGGTTTTAGATGGAAGCTGAGGTTTTTGCTTTTTGTTTGGTGGTGTTGGGGGTTGAACCCTGGGGCATTTTACCTCCTAGCTATACCCCAGCCATGTTTTGAAACAGGGTCTTGCTAAGTTGCTGAGGGCCTCACTAAGTTGCTGAGGCTGGCTTTGAGTCTGGGATCTTCCTATCTCAGCCTCCCAAATACTGAGATTACAGGCATGTACCACCATGCCCGGCAGAACTGAGTTTTGATGTGAGGCTCCTGTGGGATATCTAGATGTGGAGAGATGGAGATGGAGATTGGTAATGTCAGCCTGGAGTAAGGCAGGGGAGAGAAAGACCAGTGGTGGTGCTGAGAGGTTAGCAGACAATCACTGTTCTAGTGCAGTGGTTGGGGGAGCCAGTGGTTGAGGAGAGGCTTAAATGAGGAAGTTGAGCTTCTACAGTGGTGGAACCTTAGGTGTACTGTCTACGGTAAAATCCTATCATTTCTCTCTTACAAAAAGTATACATTGCTATTATTTACATATTTTGTCTTTATGATGTGGGCTTGTCTTAATTTCAAAGTCTGCCTTATTCACAACTTGTGGTTAAATCTGTATAGACCTCAAATTATAGGATATGTGATTTTCCAAAGCTAATGTGGTTTTAATAAAACATGTTGAATTTTTTTTTCTTATTTTCCATTGAGATCTTTCCTTGAGTCCTTTATATTGTTTCTTGGCCACGATTAGCTTTGTTTTTTCCCATTCAAATTATAGCCTGTCAGTTGGTTACCTGAGGGCTTTATCTTTTATACATTCTCTGATTTAACTGGAAATCACAGCTCTGGTTAGCCTTTTAATAGAATAGTATGGTTTTGTGGGAAATTATGAAGTTGAAATTAAGGGTCTCAGAGTCTGCCTACACATACTCTGTTAACTTCACTATATATGCTGTTGGTGGAAGGATGGCAGATTTCTTTTCATAAAATCACAACTATCTAATTGTAGCCTTAGGAATGATAACTATCAGGGGGAAATAAGAACTTTTCATTTTCCATCTTCTAAGGCAAATAACTGTACATCCTGGCTAGAGGTTGCCTTGGAGGCGACTTGGGATCCAGAGGAGTCATGGGCTGGTGTTCATAGCAAAAGAGCCAGTGGGGGTAGGTGGGTGGAGATGGATTGCTTATAAGATTGGAAATACAAATAATAAAAGAGAATTGAGTGATATCTGAGAAGGGCATTTAGTTACTGAGGTTTTGGGGAAATTTTGAGGATAGGATACGTCTAAGAGATAGCACCTGGGCATTAGATTAGAAATTTAAGAATTCCTTGGTAAGTAGAAAATAGCTTAAGGCTTGATAATGAAGTTTATGGAAAGACATTTTAAGAATGTGACCAGGAAGAATTTACTGTTGTAGTCTAGGAGCAGGTTGTTAGCATTTGTAATTTGTCAGAGGGTAGAGAAACTGGTCGGTACTTTGCTCTTTTCTAAATTACTGTCTTAAACTGTCACTCTGTGCTACCCTAGTTAATGCTCACTTAACAGTATTTATTTAGCATCTTAGGGTGCCCACAGACTGATTTCACGGGTCAGTGAACCCTGTGATGTTGAGTGCAGACTTTTGTGTTCTGTGTATTTTTGTAGGAGAAAAATCAGTTGCTTCTGATTAATTTTTCTAAGGTGTATCTGACTCCAAAATGGTTTGATTTTTGCCATGTATGCAAAAACATCTATGCTAGATGCTGCTTGGTTGTAAAATAAGAGATGAGAAAGGAGCGAGTCCTTCTATTTATGTCAGCAACAAAAGATAAAAAATGAAGTTGTTAGAACACCTTCACCAGTGAAACCATCTGGGCCTGGGGTTTCTTCTGGGGGAAGGTTTTGGTAGTAAATTCAGTTTCTTAAATACATACCTGCCTGTTCAGATTTTCTGCTTTAAGTCAGTTTTGATAGGTTGTAATAATAGTTACACAGCTTCCTTACAAGCTTTTCACAAAGATGTGTAGGAATAGAAGAAGGTCTTCAGCTCTGTATACCTCTCATTGTTAGCAGCACAGTAATCTGCAGCAACTGTAGCTGTATGAATTAATTCAATCTTAATAGCCCTATGAGATAGGTAGTATTATTATAGACATCACTTTATAAATAAGGTAGGGGAGGTAAGTAGGTTAAGAAACTTGCCCAAAGCTGTGCCACTCACCTGGGTAACCGAGCTTTAACCCCAGGCAGTCTGGTTTCAGAACCCATACTTTACTTTGTAGGAATGCTTCCCTGTAATCATTTTTTCCAATAACGACGACTGGGCTGGCTTTGTAGTGCAGTGGTAGAGTGCTTGCCTAGGGTATGTGGGGCCCTCAGATCCATCTCTAGCATGTGTGAATGCATGTACACACACACACACACACACACACACACACACACACAATGAGGACTAAAACAGCGGACAATTGGATCTTTGTCTCTGCATTGCGTTTTTTTCCCTTGAGCACTTCAAAATAGATGAAAGACCTTTGATTAAGTCCTTCTCTGTATCTTTTCGTGCTTCTGACAAGGCCAGACCAAATAGTGAGCTTTGGGGTTAAATGTTCATTTTGGCTTAGGAAACAGCTTACTGTTTATTCCCTCTCCCCCTGTCACCTTACTGCCCTGTATAATAACTCTACATTGTCTTTGTGTTGTTAAATTGCTAACACAGCTTCTCAACCTTTTCCCTACCCTGTCACTCCTTCCTAGCATGGGAGAATAGGTGGTGATTGGAGGTAAGGAGGACTCAGGAGGAGGGCTGTGCTGTTCAGAATCCCCCTCTGTTCCACCCAAACTACAGTTCCTGAGATGATCCTGTTCCCTGAGTTCATGTGCCCCCTCCTGCCACTTCCCTCCCTGTCCCACAATTAGAAGTGCTCTTCACGTAGCTCTGTTAGTGTGATGATGATCCATCCACCTTTGCAGTCCTGTTCGTGGTTGACTTGGTTGGACTCACAAAAGACTAAGGGAAATTCAGAGGGCCAGTGTATGAGTTTGGAATGAGAAAAACACTACTCAGTAGATATATAGTCAGCCATCTGAATCCATTGGTTGTATATCCCATTCAGTCAACCAGCTGCAGATTGAAAATATTCAGAAAAAAGTTGCATCTGTACTAGACATGTACAGACTTTTTCCCCTTGTCATTCCCTAATACAGCATAACTATTCACATAGCACTTAGTTTGTATTAGGAATTATATGTAATTTGGAGATGATTAAAGTATGCAGATACCAAGACACCACACTTTTTTTTTTTGCGGTAATGGGGACTAAACCCAGGGGTCCTCTCTACCATCGAACAACATCCCAGCCTTTGCATTTTATTTTGAGACAAAGTCTTACTAAGTTGCTGGCTGGCCTCAAACTTGGGATCCTCCTGTCTTAGCCTCCCGAGTTATTGGGATTACAGGCATGTACCACCACATCCAGCTTACACCATTTTATATAGGGGATTTGATCATTTGCAGATTTTAGTATCCTTGAAGGGGTCTGGAACCAGTCCCCCTTGTATATCCAGGGATGACTGTATTAGAACTGTGACTTCTCTCCCTGCAGGCAAGCTATAGGGGGAGCCAAAGAATCGTTAAGTTGCTTGAGTCAGCCTGGATTTGGAGCCAGGGTAGTTAGATGATTTGAACACCCCTCTATCTCCATGTTGAAACCCTACTCCTTGGAAGCACTTAATGTGTATACAACCTGCATTTTCTTTTTGTTCTCCTGACTGGGTCAGAGGTACAGACAGACCAACGTGAACCCAGCCTCGCTACTCAGCTGTGTGATCTTGGGCGAGTCTCTGTCTTCGAAGCTTCCCACCCCCCTGTAACTTTATAAGGTTACTGTGAAAATTAAATTATGAAAAGTGCTTGGCACAGTGGTTAAGTACATAAAGTGGCCATTGTCATTATTCATATTAACCCTAAAACCTATGATAGACTCACCTTTTTCTTTAGATGGATTTGTATGTTTTTCTGGTTGCAGTGAAGTCTTGCTGGCCTGTTTTCTTTTTTTTTGTCATTTTTGAGATAACTTCTGTATTTTTTCATAACTGTTGATTTTGAACTTATTCTCTGGGAAGTTTCTTTTTTTTGAGGGAGGGACTCCCTGTAAACCTGCACATGTCCATGTGTTTATAATTATATACATTTGTGTGTGTGTGTGTGTGTGTGTGTGTGTGTGTATACAGCCCTTAGTTCACTTCAGTAAATTTTTTCCTACTATACTTGAATAGTCATGTCCCTACTATATTAATAATATACTATTTCTCTCCTTGCAAGAGTTCTCTGTTAAGGAATTTGACAGAGATTTCAAAGTGTTTACTTTTAATTTAAATGTGCTAAAGAGAGGGTTTTTACTCAGGAAGCAACTATTTGCTTCATTGACAAGCTGTAGTCCTTCTTGCTTAACTGCCTTAAATGTTGTTCGGAGTTTTCAGTATACTTAAAATTGTTTGACAGCTGTGACTTGTCTAGTCCTGATATATCCAATAATGTCGTCTCACTGTAATGAGAATACTCTGCCTCTGTCTCCGGCCCTCCCCCAAGGGATGGCAGAATTTTGTAGGATAAGTTCCAGAATCACATTCAAGTTTTGGTTTCTCTTTTCTCCTACCTTTTAATTTAACCTTGGAAGTGAACATGTGGTTTAGAGGTTTGAGCAATGCTTCTGGAAAAATCTACCAAGAAAATGGATGATAAAGTGGTTGGGAAATATTTCTTGTGGTACATCCAAGTGGGTCTTAGATAATTCTAGTATTTGGTGTTTGTGTGATTTGGTCTTCTCTTTACTGAGAAATAAATGAGAGAGAGGGGTTTATTGGTTGATTCTCTAAGGAGGAAGCTGGTTACACCACAGTGGTGTATTATTAGCAGGAAAAAACACGGAAAATGGGTGTCCTCAATGTGGAATTCTCCGAGACAGCGATGCTTGAGGCAAGGATTTGGCAAGAAAACAACGAACAGGTCATTTTCAGGAGTAAATTGGCTGCTGACCATTATTTAAAGCCAAACTTGATCTGTAAATGAAATTAGCAAGAAATATGCTATCCAGTGACTTCTTAGGTAGAAGTTGCCTCTGAAAAATGGGAAGAAGATAAGGGACTTTGAGCTTAAAAACACAATTAACGATGTTGAATATAGGGAGGCAGTGGAGAAAACAGGATGAGTCCTGGCAAGGAGGAACATAACTGAGAGTGAGGGATGACACATACAAGAAAGGATGTTTCTGAGTTAAAAATAGGACTGGTTATAATTATTTGATAAGATGGAGAGTAAGCGTATTTTTTAATAAAGTGGATAAGCAAGCTGTATTGGAGAATGTGATGTTTTTGGTACTTAATGGACAGCTTTGGAGTACTGTAGAATTGCCCTTCCTGTAGAAGTTAAGGCCTTTAGGAGAATAGGCCAGAACACTGGAGTAAGGTAGGCCTCTTCCTTTTGAGAGACTTTTGTTTTTTTCCTCTTGGAAAAGTTAGGAAAACTTGTTTAGGCAATAGAGTGCTGGAAAACTGAGTTTTGTATTTGTGCTGTTCTTACTAACAAAGTGGGGAATCTCTTATATCCTTTTCTGGAAGGAACATGAGTAGTTATTTGAGGGGTAAAATACTCAGAAGGCAGTGATGTTTAAAGACACACTTAAAATGCAAGCTAACAGTGATGGTGGTAGGTCCCTGTCCTGAAAGCCTTCTCTTGGTTTCCCTCAGAGGTCCTGGAATCCACTGTCTTGCCTTCCCCCTAAGATGAGGCCAGCACTCCTTGACTGCCCTCCCTGGGAGTGGCTTATCATGCTCAATTCATTATAAGCAGTAGTTTTAGGGCAAGGAGGACTGTTAATCTACAGACAGACTCTCTGGTCACATGTAGGTCAGGTGCGTTTTAATTATCAGCCAGCTCTGGGCTTTGTTTTCTTAATGAAAGGTCATACAGGCAGAGAGACATGCACACCAACACAGGGTAAGACCTAGTGACAGTTTTGACAGTGTTTCCTGTTTATTTTCAATGATTTCAAATAAGAACACATACCCATTAGCCAGAAATATACATCAGGAGTTTCATGTGTTTTGTGTGTGCTTTTTTAAAAGTCAAAATTAATTTTTAAATCAAAATTTAAGTTTTCTTGCAGCCTTAGCTGATTTTGAACCTTGAAGTGTTGGAAACAGCCCTTCAGATTTTGTGTTTTTATACAAGCCTCGTGTTGGTATTGTTTTTATCCACTTGTGTGCTTTGGCTTATATAGAAATCACTTAATTCACCAGGTTTAGTAATTTCTGGGATTTAGGACCCACAGAAAGTAAGGTGCAGTAAAACCCTACTATCAAGCTAGCCTCTGTGAGGGCTGCTGGTCCTCAACTGTGAGCGCCTGCGATGTGAGGACCTGCGCTGTATTTATACACAGTAATCACTGTGACTATTGCCGTGTTTACACCTCTATTTTTGGATTCTAAGATTTAATATCAACAGTCTTCACTTTTGGATTCACTGCTACATTACCAATTTTGGAGAGAGTGCAATATAGTCGTCTCTCTGTGAAATATCATTTCCCTGTGATAGTTTTGTGTGGAATAACAGACTCTAGATAATTAATTTAGAATCACTGTCACATTTCAGCAGGTAAAAAGATGCCTCTTATTTGAGCAAATTTTAATCTTGAAATAGAAGTCTAACAGAGCTGGGCGTGGTGGCGCATGCTTGTAATCCCAGTACTTTGGGAGGCTGAGACTGGAGGATCCGGGTTCGCGGCCAGCCTCAGCTACTTAGTGAGGCCCTCCACAGCTTAGTGAGACCCGGTTTCAAAATAAAGGATAAAAAATAGGGCCGGGGGTGTAGCTCGGAGGTAGAACATCCCTAGGTCCAATCCCTGGTACCGCAAAAAAAAAAAAAAAAGAAATCTAACAGGAGTAGAGGGTCTCTGGTTGGAATTGTGGGTAATTAGGATGGAGAGGCAGGGATGGGTCTAGTTAGTTTACAGAGGGTTTGGCAAACTAAATAGAGAAAATTAGACTTAATCTTGTAGACAGGGAGTGGGAAGTTGTAAGGGGATTTGAACAGGAGGCAGAATGCAAATGATATTCTTACATTTCTTTCTCCGGCACCTACAAAGAAAGCTTTAGTATCTCTAAGGAGGATGGGTCCAGCAGATATAACCCAGGATAGCTGAAGACTCTTATCCTAATCTTGTCAAATGAGGGCAAAGCAAGAGGAAGTAGAGAAGAATGTGTAAAGGAATTTTCCTTCTCCTGTATTTATTTCCCCATTCTCATTCAAGAACAGGAAGAAAAATCACCCATAGTTCCATTATTTAAGATCAGTCAGTGTTCATAATTTGGCCAATTTCTTCCTACTCTATTTTTTAGAAGTCCTTCCCTTTAAAAAATTAAATTTTAACATACATAACATGCTCCTGTAATACCAGTATTTGGGAGGTTGAGATAGGAGGATTGCAAGTTCAAGGCCAGCCTCTGAAACTTAGTGAGTCCCTGTTTCAAAATAAAAAAGGGCTGGTGGTGCTGGGTGTGGTGACACACACTTGTAATCTCAGTACTTGGGAGGCTAAGACAGGAGGATCACAAGTTCTAGGACAGCCTCAGTAACTTAGTGAGACTCTCAGCAACCTAGCAAGACCCTGTTTCAAAAATAAAAAATAGCCAGGCGTGGTGGCGCACGCTTGTAATCCCAGTACTTTGGGAGGACTGGAGACTGGAGGATCCGGGTTCGCGGCCAGCCTCAGCGCGCGCTCTCTCTCTCTCTCTCTCTCTCTCTCTCCTTAGTGAGGCCCTCTGCAACTTCGTGAGACCTGGTTTCAAAATAAAGTATAATAAAATAGGGCCGGGGGTGTAGCGCGGAGGTAGAACGCCCCTGGGTTCAATCCCTGGTACCGCAAAAAAAAAAAAAGGGCTGGGGGTGTAGCTCGGAGGTACAGTGACCCTGGGTTCAATCCCCAGTACCACAAAAAATAAAAAAATAAAATAAGAGCTGGTGGTATAGCTCAGTGGTAGAGGTCCCCCCCAAAAATCCTCACACATAACATGCAATAAAAATTCTAGAACAGGTGTATAGGCAGTGAATATTTGGTAGTCTTAATAATTGTATACACTCATAGCTATCACCTCAGTGAGATCTAGAACATGGCCATTACCCCAGAAAATTCCTTAAGTCCTTTTCCTGTTTTTCCTTACTAAACATATTTTCTTAGTATGGATATAATTTTGGATTCTTTAAAAAGTTTCTTTAGCATTATGATGTAAACATTCTTTTATGTAATTAAGTATTTTTTTTAAAGCATAATTCTAAGCCGGGCATGGTGGCGCACACTTGTAATCCCAGTACTTGGGAGTCTGAGATAGGAAGATCACAGGTTCACAGCCAGCATCAGCTACTTAATGAGGCTTTCCGCAACTTAGTGAGACCCTGTTTCAAAAATAAAGAATGAAAAATAGGGCTGGGAGTGTAGCTTAGAGGTAGAATGCCCCTGGGTTCAATCCCCGGTACTGCAAAACAACAACAAAAAGCACAATTCTAATGGCTACCATTATTTACTTCCCCATTATTTACTTACCATTGTTTACTTACCTCTTTTCCCATTTGGGGGTATTTAAACAATTTTCAGATTCCCACTATTAAAAGTAGTACCACCATGAGCACCAAAGGGTCATTTTGAAGTAATAAATAAAAGGACTTGTTGAGCCTGGTGTGGTGGTATACACCTACCTGTAATACCAGTACTTGGGAGTCTTAAGACAAGAGAATCAAGATTCCAGGCCAGTCGTAGCAATTTAGTGAGGTTCTCAGCAACTTAGTGAGACTGTTTCAAAATAAAATAGGGATGGGGTGTAGCTCAGAGGTAGACCACCCCAGTAGTGGGTGTGGGGGGAGGAAGACTTATTGAAAAAGTGTTTTATAGCAGGAAAAGGAGAAGAAGAGTTAAAGACAACTCCAAAGGGTTAGAAGAATAGTGAGCCCATTGAAAGAACAGGGAAGATGGAGGAGAATTCTCCTTTAGCAGTAGTGGAGGCCAGTGAGGATGAGATTGGTTTTAACCAGAACAAATTTGAGATAATAGATGTTAGAGCTGCTCAGAGTATAACTGGAAATAAAGGAATTAAGGTTATTCATGTGCCCTGGAAACAGAAGCCATAGTGCAAAAGGTGATAGAAAACTGAGTATTGAGAACAGAGCAGCTTACCAAGGATTGAACCTTGCTCTTTCTTGAGTTGTATAGTAGATATATATATATATATACATATACATATACATATATATATGTGTGTGTATCAGTATAATATTATGTATAATGTCATATATCATATAATATATCTATATCCATATATATTTTAGACTTGTGTTCTTGTTCATTGGATGAAACGATGACTTGGAGACATTCATTTGAATTCAGTTTGATTCAGTATCTCCAGATCGTGACTGTGCTTTATTTTGTATTTTGCTTCATACTAAGACTTAACTACTGATGTAGTTGGTGCTAATTCTGAGAAAGAAAATTGATGTGGGTCTCTCATTTTGCCTTGGCTAAGATTAGAGTAGCTGTCATTTGATTTTCTTGCTATTCTACTGGAGTTTTTCTCACTAAAAAGGAATTGACATATTTGCATAAGGAAATTAAATTACTTAAATTAGCAGAAGTTACTGGAGAATGGAAGAAATAACTTAATAGGAAATGATTACTAACTTTTGAGTAGAGTGGATTGAACACATATATGTTTACTTCCTTAACCCGTTGAAATCTTACCAAAATTATTAAAAAGATATAAAATCCACAAGAACAAAGCAAAATGGTGGGCTCTCAGAATCAACATTTTTGAAGCTAACAAGCAAATGGACTGTGATCACGACCTTCATGATCAGAGAAAGCTGAATCTACTGCAGCAGCATGAGAAATCCGGAAATACACAGGTCACACCACCTTCACCCCAAAGAGCTTCAGAAATGGGCCTCAACGAAAAGGTGCAGGCCGGTGAAAGCAGATGTGCTGGGGAGTTTGCCTAAGTGGCTAGAACTCCCCATCCCACCCCACTCTTCCCAAACCAGTAGCCAGGTGACTGTTCTCCCAAACCTGTGCCAAAGACCCAAGGTTTACTCTCGGGAAAGGTTGGGCTGGGAAGAATCTGGACTTGGGGACATTAGGTGAAGCTGAGAGCAGTGGGTATGTTTCTGAAAGTAGGGGACCACTTTGGGAAGATCTTCACCATCTTCTCTTGGATCTTGGTTCACAGATCACAGATGCTCTCTAGTCAGGAGAAAGATGATTTTTTTCCCCCCCTCTGGAGAACCTGACAAGCCCAAGAGAAAAGACCTGAAGACATGAGCTGAAGGGAGAAGTGGGTGAGAGGGAGATGGTGGTAAGGACGGCCCAGCCAGTCTCACTACAGAGCCCGTGTTAAATATCACTGTATGTGGCATTGAGATGAAGAGCACAGGCTTCTCTGAGTTAATGGTATTTCCTGGCATTAATTAAACTGGGCATGGTGGCACATGCCTGTAATCCCAGTACTTGGGAGACTGAGACAGGAGGATTGCAGGTTCGAGGACGGCCTCAGAAAGTAGTGAGACTCATCAACCCAGTGAGATCCTGTTTCAAAATCTAAAAAAATAATAAAATAGGGCTGAGTGTGTAGCTCAGAGGTAGATGCCTCTGGGTTCAATCCCCAGTACCACCCCCCCTAAAATAATAAAAAATACCATTAATTAGCTTTACCTGATTTTAAACTTTATATAAAAAACAATATATATATATTTTTTTGAGGGAGTCTCCTTTCCTTCATTCAACATTACATGTGTGAAATGTATCCCGTTTGTTATGAATAGCTGTAGCTTATTCATTTTCATGGCTATTAGTATTTTATTATGTTCACATATTACAATTTACTTATCCTTTTTCCTGTTTAATGAACACTTAGTTGCTTCCAGCTTGGGGCTATTATGAATACTGCTTCTATGAACTTTCTATGCTAGCTGGCATTAATAACCACTGTATGTGGAGGGAACCTAGCATAATGTCTTTTTCTTAACCTTGAATCCCCCCACCCCCAGGAGCATCTCTGTCATCTGATGAGCATGCCACAGGTCAAGGAGAATGGAACAAAAGAAAGTTCTTTCCTTTGCTCGCTTTCTCCCTTTTGTCCTTTTATAATGAAATATTGACGCATTTCTCAAAACCATACTTTTGTGTTTACATTTGATCTGCATTCAAATTCTTTGCTCTTGATGTCTCATGACAGATTCCTTTTTTCCATACAGTAGGCAGTGCTCTTATCCTTCTGAATGAAATTTGGCATCTGAAGGTGCTGAATTATTTGCAGAAACAGTTAGTATATGCAAAATCCAGTTATACCAATTCATCATAACAATTATCAGCTGAATATTTCTGTTACATACAGCAATCACAGTAATAACGATGAAAGCAGGTTTCATTTTTGGTCTGTGTAAATCCGTATAGTGTTGTATATACCCAGTACAGTAAAAAAGAAATACTTGATAAAGGAAATATAATAAAAATAATATCTTCCTTGTGATTTAGGAAAATAGTGTATGCCCTTAATACTGTTTTTGAATTTTGGGTATGTGTTTAAAAATTCCAATTGGGCAATGTAAGTTTTTTAAAGCTTTTGGTTTTCTGTTATTCTTTCTTCAATTGCCTGTTAAGCTTCTTTTTTTTATCATTTTAGGAAATTCCTTCTGCCTTTTTTCATAAATTAGTTGTAATACAATAGTTACTATATCCCAGAAAGCCTGCTAATCCAGATTTAAAGAATGACAGCTGAATGTGTAACAATAAGGTTGTGATCCCTCACTTTAGAAATCTCCTTTTAAATCCTCCTCTAGATTTTCAGATGTTGTAAAACAAATCTCACAACTGTCACAAGTACATGTTTCTTAGCCACACATAAACCACGCACTGTCTTTGGTTCAGTGAATGTTTTCTCAAAGGTATATAGATAGAGCGTTGTTCACAGATGTGGTTTTATGCTAAGATTGCGGACAGCCTTGCTTTGATGACAACACCCACAATCTCACAGTGTTTGGGGCAGTCTCAGTGTGCTGCTGTGACCTGTGCTTGTGATAAGCAAGGGTGCTGTGGAGATTGTTTTGGCTCAGGGAATCATATTTAACTCAAATGAACATGTTTGGAATAATAATTTCTGGAAATTCTTGTCTGCACATTGTATTGATAATATTACATAACAGTGATGGTTATAATATTTAATGTTAGAGAATAAAGCTAGAACTGCTGTGGAGGGCCAAAACCCAGGACATTGTCTGATTGATTTGATTAAATTTGTGCTTCTTGGAACTGGGTGCTAAGGATATGCCATTATGCAAGAATTAAGGATTTTAATGTTTTTACAAGTTGAGATTCCTCCTAGATAGTTGTGATCATTCATATAGATGGCAAGGTTTAAAAAGAGACTTTAGACTGAATCTGAAGTGGAAACTAGATTTATTGTGATCATTCAAAGGCATATTTACCTCTAGAAACAAATTATTGAACAAATTGACAGTGAATTAAACTAAGTGTTAATTTAAAGCTTAAAATTTTTACCATTTGTTTTCTAATTAAAACTTCGGCTTAAGAGATATTTATCTCCTAATTGTAAACCCCTCGAGCATAATTATAAATGCATTGGGATTTTCTTCCCCTTTTTATTTATCATTAAGTAAAAGTAATTCATCATTATCTATAATTAATTTATAGGGGCTGAGGGCTGGGTTTGAAAGTTCATTGGGGCCATTAATAATTCTTAAATTTGGTGTTACCAAAAGTAACTTGATATTGTATGTATGTATGTTTATTATTTCTGTTTTAGCAAATTTTGTTAAAAGTTTAGCTCTTATTCTTAGAGTTCAAGATTTAATAGAAATTGTAGTATGTTTGAAAATAGCCTTATCTGTTCTTAGAGTTCAAGGTTTAATAGAAGTTCTAGTACATTTGAAAATAGTCTTATATGTTCAGATGTCTGGTTTAGAGGTTTAAGCCTTCCTTTACATTCTTATATTTTGTTTCAGATGTAATTGTTTTTAAAAATTGGTGTCCATGGTGGTAACTTAGCTTCAACATTGAATTTACTAGGTTATGGCTATTTAAATCATTTTGGTTTCTTTTCAGTATACGATGGCTATAATAACTGAATGAAAAAATTCAGGGATATCACTGAAATTATTACTTGTACAAGATCTTAATGTGAATAGTGCTGGAGAAATAAAGGGCATCTTTTAATTTGATTGAATATTCTCTGTCAATATCCATATAATCCTTTTTTGTTAGAAAATTTACTTTTTGGATGTAATCTTAAGAAAGTTCATTTTAGAGCTCTGATGCCATTATATTTGTTTTTGTAGTTGATATGCTTGAGTGTTACATAATTGTTTGAAATATAGCTTTTTGGATTAAAGGGGGGTATTCTTGAGGTCATCTAGTTTATCTGCTTATGTCTAAGAAAAATAATTCCTGTTCTCCTCGGAAATACAGAGCACTGAGAAGATGATTTGACTTGTCATACTGTGGCACCAAGGGTCACATTACATGGGTTGTTTAGCAGACCTTAAATATTAGTAGTGCTAACAGATCTATAACTGAAGGGAATTCAAAGTATTTATTAATTTTAAAAAACCCTCACTATATTGTCCTGAATTTCTACTTTGTTCAGTATTAACCTTGGCAGATAATTGGTGAGTAGCTGCGAGGTCTAGCCACACTGTTCCTTTATAATGTGCTAGATCTTTGCTAGTTATTTTCCCTAAACAACAAAATGTAACCAAAACCATGTAAAACTGGTAGTTTCTCTGGAGGTAAAGGCCTGGGGACAGTCAATTATTATTTTTTGCAATAATTTAAATAGCTGTTTATACATATTAACATATATATTTTGCTATTACAGGTAAAAAAAAAGTAATAACTTAATCAAAAGCTGTAAACTGGGTGCGGTGGCACACACCTGTAATCTCACTGCTTGAGGCTGGGACAGGAGGATCGCAAGTTTGAGGCTAGCCTGGGTAACTTAGTGAGACCCTGTTTCAAAATAAAATATTAAGGGCTGGGAATGTAGCTCAATAGTAGAATATACCTGGGTTCAATCCCCAGTACTCCCGGTTCCCACAAAATACATGATAAAAATGTGCCTAAACACTTCCTCTTTTGTTTATTGAGCCATAAACTTGGGAACTTTGTAGTCTCTTCTCTCACCTTTGGCCATGACTGAATTTTTATTTTTTGCCCCATAGTCAACAGTAGATAGTAGGAAACTAAAGTATTGTGAAAATAACACAAAACTAGGCCCTCAAATCAAACAGCCATTAGGTCCTAGGCCTTACCTGCAGTAGTATCTCCCTTCAGTAGAAGTTCTTAATATTAGTGTAATTTTAGGGTTGTGAGAGATAGCATGTAAAAATAGAAGACACCTGTATTATTAAATTTAAATTTCAGATAGCGAATAATTATTTTAACATAAGACTGTCCCAAATATTGCATGGGACAGACTCAAAAATTATTTGTTGTTTGTCTCATATTCAAGTATAACTGGCATCTCTTATTTGGCAACCCCAGTTATTTCCATGTATTGCTGAGGTGCCAGGTGTTGAGGGACGAGCAAGGAGTCCTTGAGGGGCTCAGGATCTAATTGGGGGAGACAAGAAGGTATGTGCAGAAGAGTAGCATCAGAGGGGAGACACTGCAGTGATCCTCCAGAGCCTTGATCCGGGGATGAGGTTGGCACAGCTCTTTGAGCAGGGCCAGCAGGTAGGTATCAGTGCCTGTGGGTGCCTCTGAGTGGCACTGGCAGCTCACATTCCTAAGAAGGAGCTGATGGGATGGGGGAGAGGAAAAGATGAGAGAGTAAACATGATAAAAAGAAATGGGTTGGGGAGGCCAGAGAAGAAGAGAAATCAAGAAGCCAGGTCCATCCATGGTCCCCATGGCTGGGTGTGGGGTGGCGGTGAGGGTGAGGGTGAGGGTGGTGTATCAGAAAAAGAACCCGAGAACCTTGGTGCGTGCTAGACACTCTACTACCTTGAAGAACCCGAAAGCTTTTTGCCCCTCAGTTTCCATATTGTAAGGAGAAGGGGCTGGATGAGTCTCTAACGTGATCTCATTCTAACAACTCTGCAGCCAGCGGAGTCCCTGATCCTAGGATTCTTTCCTTTGAAGAAGGGTTTCCCGGCTTTAACACTCTTTCCTCCGGAGCACTGCCTCAGTCTTGCTTTCTGTCCTTATAGCCACTTGTTGGAGGTCAAGCCAGTGCCTTCAAGCTTTTAGTTTGATTCCAACATTCAGTGTTTGTGATAATGTCTTTGGAATGAAAATGAATTAGACTTCCTCAAAGGCATTTATTTTTTAAACTAGTTTTGTTTGTACTGACACCAGTGTAGATTAGAATAAAATTGTTGGAAAATAAATTCATTTAATGTACTTTCCTTTTTCCCTTTTGATAATCTGTTCCTGAATGAATAAAACACAAGGCTCAGGGCTAGAGCTTCACATATTTTGATATAGTATGGAGGCAGTTTGCAACTTTGGAAACATCTACATGCATTTGAGTCTAGCTGTAGATTCATTACAAAACTGCCGTGTGGTGGGGAGTGATGCTGGTGTTGACTTGTAGTCATGGTACATTTGCATAAGCATTTGCATAAGCATGCAGCTGCCACTACCTATTTAATAATTCACTTAACCCTGGACTATAAATCAAAAATGACTGCCAATGATAAAAGACAATTTAATGGGAGCAAATGTACTATTTGGGACAGTGGTTTTTAACTCGTCGTAGATACTGGAATTCCTTTGTAAGTCTGAGGAAGGCAACTGGCCCTGTCCCCACACAAACGGTTACAGATTAATCAAGGGATTTAGAGACAGCCCTCCCAGCTCATCCATGGATGACTTAGCTTTTAAGTTCTTGATTTCGGAGCTCAACTATATAGTTAAACTGGTCCATTCATTCAATCCTTACGTCATTCATTTATGAGCTAAGCTCTAAGGCATTATGGGAATCTTAGTTTTTGTTCTCTCTGACAGCAGTAATCTTGTATAAACAATTTTATGAGCCCATTTTCATCCTGAAATGACAGGCACAACTCATATGCTATATGTCTTTAACTTATACTTTTTAAAGTTTTAGAACTTATTTGGTGTGTCCCAAGAGGAATAACAGTAACTATGATTTTGTTAATTTAATATAGCTTTTAATTTCCCTTTAGTTAGCCATTTACATTCTTATCTTTACAGTCACACAACTTTGAATTGCCTTTCTACCTAAATCTTTTTATAGACTTTTTTTTGTACTTCTATATAGCCATAATCCTTAAAGCTACGTAAAAGGTTATTTCCAATTTTATGCTTTTTGGCGAATGTTGCAAATGACAGCTTTAAGTAGCTTTTCCAGTCTTGCCTTAGGTTAGTTTCTTAGTAGATTCTCAAGGATGGGAGTAATGATTCATTCAATGCATGACATTTTGTTAAGCACCTGCTATATGCCAGGCTGGGCCATTTACATGAGGCTTGCTGTGCTCTGCCGTTCTTTCCCAATGTGCTGGAGAGCTCCTCAGTGGGGGAGTCACCTCTGACTTCTCCAGCCCAACAGACATGCGCATCCTCATTCCTCGTCTGGTGGGCATTTAGAAGTAAACTAGCAAAGCCTGGTAAGGAAGATAGATCTGAAGGATTGAGAGTGTAGCTGAATGATACATCTCTGCTGTTTGGATTGTTATACAACTTGTCCTTCTTTTGATATGAAGAGATGAAACTTTGACCCAGTCAGACTGACTGTACAGGCCTAAACACCCTTATAAGTAACCTAGACGTATTAAAATCACCTAGAAAACTTTAAGTTCAAATTTTGTTAAGTTGGAATTTGGTTAAAGTAAAACCACAACATACATATTAATGTATCCAAACTTTTATTTTGTGTATATTTATTAAATATCTATTATATATTGTAAAAACAAGTGTGTTGCACATTTTTCATTAGTTCTTGGTGAGTGGTGAGAGATGGATATGTAAACAGGTAGTTACCACAGCAAGTGGTGGGCACTGTAAGAATGTGTATATCCAAGGGTACAGAGGAGCAGAAGTTTCTGTGTCTTTTTGCCCAGACTTTTTACTGTAGGGAAGTCTTTTTTTCTTTCTTTCATTGTTTACTTTCGTATCTTGGGAGAGGAAAAATACTTGTAAGAGAATACAATAAATACAAATGACTTGAGATGAAAACTAATTTTTAAAAAATACATGTCTATTTTAATGAGGATTCAAAGTTGAGTAAAGGACCTCTGCCCTTGTGAATTGTGGTATGACTAACTGGTTGAAGAGACGTCATTGGTGGATAGTTATCTGAAATGTTACTAATTTCTTCACAAACATAATTTCTAATAATCATTAGAAGGGACAAAAATAAAATAATAGAACTGTGCCTGTTATCATTAGCCATAGCAAAAAACATATGCTTCTTTTTGTCACTCAAACTAAAGGGCAAAAAAGATGGTCTGTCTATTCTTCTAGACCACTGTGGGGATCCTGACAGCTGGGTCGTGTTGTAGTTCTGCTGGTTACTAACTAACCTGGGAGCTTAATACCACCTGTGCTTCTGTTCCCTCTGGTGAATTGGAGATGACAGTGCACACTGTGTGCACAGGGCTGCCAAATCCAGTAGCTACTGCTCTGTGCTCATCAGTCAACCTCTGAGCAGGATTTGCTGCTCCTGTCTTTGAATTCTTTCTTAAAACACTCTTCTCCCTTAGCTCCTGAGATCCCAAACTCTGCTTTTCTTCTACTCCTGCTCCTTCTCATTTGCTGTTCATGGCTCTTCTGCCTCATTTCTAAATGTAGGGTGCCTGAGGCCCTTTCCCTTCTTTCTGTTTGCTCCTTCCCAAGGTGATCCATAGTCCCATTCCTTTAGATATCATCTGTGTGCTGATGAGTCTTTATATGTCTCTAATCCTGACCGTCCAGTTCAGAAGTCAACATTCATATGTCTGGTTGTCTCCTAGACATTGCTCCTTTAACACATCCCCAGATGGATGTCTGGATTGTTCCAACAAAACAAGCAAAGAAAGAAAGAAAGAAATCTTTTGCCTTTCCCAGTCATCTCCACTTTGGGTAAATGGCCTCACATTTATAACTCACCCTTCATTCTTTCTGTTACTTCATTCCACACATTCAACCCACAGCAAGTGCTACCTTCAGAATCGATATACGTCTGTGTTTCCTCTGCCACCATCCTAGTCCAAGCTGACATTGTCTGCTGCCACACCAACAGCTTTCCAATTTGTCCCCTTCTTGTCCGTTCTGTACATAGTCACTGGAGTGATTTTTTTAAAAAGCACAAAATCAGATCATGTCACTAATCTATTGAAGATCCACTAATGTCTTCTTCCTATAGCACTTAAAATAAAATTTCCTTTCCATATATCTGAGCTCAGTTTCCATAGCTAGGAAATGGGGATATTAACTAGAAATAGTGACTTTAACTAGAAAATAATTTCCATGAGGGCATGGATTTTCATCTGCTTTGTTGGCTGTTGTTTTCCCAGTGCCTAGGACAATGTGTGCACATAATAGGTATTTAATAAATACTTGTTGGAATATAAACACATTCAGCTTTTATGGGGTCCCCAAAGCTTTTCTTCTTTTCTCTTTCAAAGCAGCACATTTTAGCTCAGTATGATCTGCATCACATATAAGTTCAGTGAAGACTTCTGGTGCAGTGTCTCCTTTTTCCATCTCACCTTTATTCCCTTCTTGCCCCTTCCTGTTTTACTCACTGGATTGGAAGATATATTTGGGTCATTAGGAAATGATAGGTGAGATGTAGGATAAGAAATAGCATAGTAACTAAAAAGAAACCCTGAAATAGTGCTAATAGCATGTTAAAAATAAGCATTTAACTAGAGAAATGTTGTAATATATATAGAAGTAGTAGCTGTGATGACTCCTCATCTCTTCATCACCCTCTTTCAACAGTTACCAACTCAATGGCCATTCTTTGAACAACCAGCATTTAATTTGGATATTGCCTATGACAAAGGAATGGCCAATTTATAGAGGTTTATAGCACTGATCTGTCTTGCCCTGGGCATCATTACTATTTTGTAAATCAACTGAGGACAAATCAGGTATGATTTTAAGGATGTTAGAAAGGTTCTCAAATATTTTTTCTGATCCCCCCCAATGAATGTCTGAAATTTCAACATTAGCTCAACCATAAATTTACAAATTATGAATAAGCTTGAGAAGGGAAGCATATGTAGCCCATTAACAGTTATTTATATCTTAGTGTAAATTGGTTAACTGGAAGCATGATGGACTGGTAAGTAACCAAGTCAGTCTTTGGTGGGAAGTATAAAATCATAGGGATCTAGATTGCCAATGGCCAAATAAAGACAAGGAGTGCTGTTGAAGAGGAAGGTGCTGCTTTGCTGCTTCCAGCCTTGCCTAGAGGGCCCAGCCTCAAAGCCTGTGCAGAGAGGTGCCCATTCCAGTTTGTGCAGCTCCCACACGTTGTCCTCTGGGTTCCCTTTGGATGGACCTGTGTAAGGCTGCCCAGAAGGTGCTTCTGTCTAACTCTCCTGCTTGTTTATTTTTAGGTATCTTGCAATATATTCAGAACTCTCCCTCCTAGTGACAGCAATGAATTTGATCCAGAAGAAGATGAACCTACCCTCGAGGCATCGTGGCCACATTTACAGGTACTTTGAACTGCCATTTGTTACAGAGGAAAGATCCATTAATGCACTCGCTGATTAGCACGGGAATTCCTTGAAGGCCTTTATTCACCACGAAATCAAATTAGAGTACATTAATGGAAAGCTGAAGAATGTTTTTTATATTTCTTACTTTTGATAATTAGGATGCCAAAAGAATAAAATCATTTCAGTACAGTGCTTTTCTGTAGGCTCCCCCATGCTGCAGGTCCAGCCAGCAGTTTTATTCTTTTTTTTTTTAGAGCTTTGTGATCCTACACACTGGAATCTGAAACAAGAACAGAACTGTTTTCACATTAATATTAGTTGGATGTGATTAGGGCACACAGTACACATCTGATTTTTAGCAGTAAGTAAGTACGCTGGGTACTTTGTATGCCTGTCTTTGTAATAACCACAAATGTGTTTCTTTAGACTAGAAAGGCAAAGCCAACCTGTAGTAGCCATTTCCTTTCCAGTGTTACAAGAAAGAGAAACAGCTGAGAGAAAGCTAGGACTCTGATTCTATCCCACTGAGAAAGGCCAAGTCATGCAGCCAGACTCATGTGCCAGCCTGGGTCCGGCCATCACTGCCTTTCCTTTTCCAGCACTGGCCCATCTGTATTGTATCTAACTATATGTATATACTCAGTCATTTTTGAGCTCCTTTTTTCTCCACTGCCTTCTCTCAAGGACATTTCTCAAAAGAATACTAAGGAAATTTGAACCCCAAAGACGTCCTTCCATTGGGTTCAAATGCCCTCAGAGGCCGGGGGACAAATAGCAAGGAGGGCAGGGGTGGAAGAGAAGGAATATAACTTTGTATGTCTCCACCCCAAGGCAGAAGCCACCACATCTTTGCAGAAGTGTGCTTACCGTTATTAGTGGATTTTTTTTTTTTTTTGCGGTACTAGGGATTGAACCCAGGGGCATTCTACCTCTGGGCTATACCCCCAGCCCTATTTTATTTTCTTTATTTTGAAACAGGGTCCCACTAAGTTGTGGAGGGCCTCACTAAGTAGCTGAGGCTGGACGCGAATCCGGATCCTCCGGTCTCAGCCTCCCAAGTACTGAGATTACAAGCGTGTTCCACCACGCCCGGCAGTTGTGGATATTTTGAAGGGCGGGCAAAAACCTGTGCCACAGGGAAATAAAGTCTAGAGATCTTCTAAGGGTTTGATCCCCCCCCCCTTCAGATTTTTTTTTTTTTGTACTGGAGTTTGAGTCCAGGGGTGTTCTACCTCTGAGTTATGCCCCCAGCCCTTTTTATTTTTTATTTTAAAACAGGGTCTTAAGTTGCTGAGGGTCTTGCTAAATTGCTAAGGCTGGTCAGAACTCAGAACCTGTGATCCTCCTGTCCCAGCCCCCCAAGTATCCACTTAAGAATTTTTGGTATGAATTTGCAGCTTGACCTATCCTGCCTTGGCAGTTCTAGGCTGCTACAGATACACATGTATGCTCTTCCCTCTAGTCACATGACAGCTTTCTGGGGCTTTCTTCTCTACTCTTACTCATGCAGGCATGTGATACACATGTGTTCCTGCTACCAGTGCCAAGATCCGATAAGTTAGATTAGTTAGAACACTATAGTTGATTCACTATCTTAGGTGTTTGCTTTTTTTTTTTTTAAGGTTCCAGATGTACTATTTGCAGTCTAAGAAATTTGTCAAATTATTTGTGCTTTTCATAATTATACCCCAGATTGTGACAAAATCCAGAACACTCTTTTTAATGGGTGGACTTCATGTCATGTCTTATTCTTAATGCTTGGCACTAGTTCATTGGATTGCAATTTAGTCTAGAATATATATATTCCATATATTCATGTATATATGTATATTTTTAAAAGATAATCTCAGATTCAGAGAAAAGTGCCACATCTTATGGTAGAAAAGACACAGAGATGTCTTCAAGTCTTCAGCATATCACAAAGAAGTTAGGTCACTCTTGCCATTTGTAAGAGCATTTTGAATACTCTAAGTCATGATTGTCATAGATATAAAATTTCCCCGAAGTACAATAAAGTTTAACTCAATATTTCAGGTAATACTTCCTTACTTAATGACTCTATAAAACATAGGGCTAAATTAATTCCTGAAGCTATTAAACTAAATTCTGCCACCAAAAAAACTCTAGCCGGCACTGTCATTACTGCAGGAATATTAACCATCAGTTCCTCTGAAACCCTAAAACCAAAGTAGCAGCTCAGAGTGTGATGTGACCTGCACCCTTTTGTCGTAAAGCCACAAACTGTTACAAAATAGGCCGGTTTGATCTGTGTTGACATCCTCTTCAAGCCCATAATCTGTCGCGTCCCTTCTTTAGCTCAGGGGGAAATATGACTGACTAAGACTGGATCAAGCAAAGGAAAGTTTTAAAATTCACAAATCGTCCTTCATTTATAGTGAAGGTCTGGCCAGAAGGAGCACTGTTACTGTTGTCCTCTGTTGCTTGGTGGATGTCGTTGTATAAGCTTCTGACCTGTCTCAAGAATCCAGTGTTCCCTTTGTATAGTCTTCCTGCATACATTAGTCACCTTTCCAGTTTCACTGGGAGGTGGTTTCTACTAAAGAGAACACTTATCGAACATTTCAGAAATCTTTTTCTCTTTTCATGATAGGTCATTTGTGTCAGAGTCACCCATCACTAAATTCAGTATTTTACTTTTTTAATTGATCCAGCAATCTATTTTTTGACTAAAACATAGTATGGTGTTAGATTTTTTCACTTTTTCTTAGCCCCATAATTAGCAATATGCTTCCTTTTCTGGACCACATTTTGCAAGGAAGCCAAGTGTAAATATCTGAAAATAGTAGAGAAAACAAAATTACATTGAGATTTGGTTACTGGGTGGTTGGCACATTCATTGCCAGTGACTGCTCCTGCATACCTCTTCTTTGGTTTAAATTTGTGGTCCACACAAAATCACTGATCATAACAAATCATGGATCTTTGGAGGTATTTAAAAATAGACAAAATAAGCTGGGTGTGGTAGCACACACCTGTAATCCCAGTACTTGGGATGCTGAGACAGGAGGATTGCAGGTTGGAGACCAACCTCAGCGACTTAGACCCTGTTTCAAACTAAAAAATAAAATAGGGATGAGGGTGTAGCTAGAAGGTAGAATGCCCCTGGGTTCAATCCCCAATACTACCTCCCCCCCAAAAAAGGGGAAAAAAGAAATAATAATATTAAATCTGTAAATTTTTGGTTCAAATATGTAAAGAGGTTTACTGTATATGTGTTACTTGATCTTTCCCATTATTTGTATTGATCTCATTTCAACTCATATCACATAGTTACCATGGTTATTTATGTGTTTTCTGAAATTAGATCTGTCTTTTTAGTATAGTACACTTTTGTAGGATTTCCATTTACGATTAAGGAATTGTTTTTAATGTTTTATACTTGAGAGTAAAAAACAGGAATGTAAAGTTTTTTTGCCCATGTTCCTTGGAGAATTCACTTTCATGGCCTTGAAAAGTAACTTATCCATCCTGCCCCCAGTCTTTCCCCTTAGAAACTCAAGGGAGACTTTTTGATTATGAGGCATAATCTGTCTCTTAAGTGCAGGGCACATTTACGATTATTAATAAATGTGGCTGAAGTGTTTCCACCAAGCCATTTTTTTTTTACTAATCTTTTAGTAGTGTATTGTAATGGTACATCATAGTGAGATTTCCACCAAACCATATTAAACTACAACTGCTTTCAAGGGAACAGAGGGGAGGGAGAGGAGAGAGCACATTGCCAGTCCTTCTGGAAAGCCCCGGCGGCCAAGTCAGGCCTGGAAGACGAGGATCTCTTCATTTTGTGGGCATCAAGAAAGGGATGGAACCCACTTTGAAAAGATCATTTGAATAAGGTTGATATTCTATTTGTAAAACCCAAAGCTGAAAATTTAGTATACCAAACAAAAAGAAGAGTTCTTTGAGGAGTTAGGACCAGAAGAACAACATGTGAAACTTGGACCCTTGCCTGGGAGAGAGTGAGACTTGAGTTTCAGAGGCCTGCAAGGTCAAGACTCCTTTTGTGTGTGTGTGTGTGTGTGTGTGTGTGTGTGTGTGTGTGTGTGTATGTGTGTATGTGTGATTGGGGATTGAGCCCAGGGGCATTCTACCTCTGAGCTACACCCCCAGCCCTATTTTATTTTTATTTGGAAACAGGGTCTCACTAGGTTGATGCGAGTCTCTACTGGCTGAGGCTGTTCTTGAACCTGTGATCCTCCTGTCTCAGCCTTCCATGTACTGGGATTACAAGCATGCGCCACCATGCCCAGCTTCAAGACTACTTTCATAATAGTACTACTACATTATTCGCCCTTTTCACTGAGTTGACTGTAATACTCATCGTAGAAGCAATGATGGTTAAGACTGCTGTTGACTTAGCACAAATTAAGGGAGTTGTATCAAACTGGTCATGTGGTTTTTGTATTCTTTACTGCCATATGCTTATAATTTAAAAATTTATAATTTAAATGCTTATAATTTAAAAATTTCACTTGAGAACATCTTTGAAGAAGCAGTAGAAATTATTGATTTTTATTGAAATTTAGCCCTTGAGCACACATCTTAAAAAAGTATTCTGCATGATGAAATGGGAAGTATGCATAAATCACACAGGCCACATTCTGAAATGTTCTTGTGGAAAGACACTTGTGCGATTGTTTTGAGCTACAGGCTGAGAAGCTAGCTTTTTTTTTATGAAACATTTTTACTTGAAGGAGCAACTAACAAACTATGGTTATTAAGACTTGGGTATTTTCTCTTAAAACAAGGAAACCAGTTGACAGTATTACCAATAATAGAATTAGAGGATTCAAAGCAGAATTTAGACATAGAATTTTAGAAAAGTTGTATCTGGCCGGGTGTGGTGGCGCACGCTTGTAATCCCAGTACTTTGGGAGGCGGAGACCGGAGGATCCGGGTTCGCAGCCAACCTCAGCGCGTATGCGTGCACTATTGATCGATCTCTCTCCTTTCTCTCTCTCTCTCTCTCTCTCTCTCTCTCTCTCTCTCTCTCTCCCCCTAGTGAGGCCCTCCGC
>PVJS01028795.1:0-25259 GCA_004027185.1 Glis glis
AGAGAGAGAGAGAGAGAGAAAGAGAGAGAGAGAGAGAGAGAGAGAGAGAGAGAGAGAGAGCTGAGGCTGGCCGCAAACCCGGATCCTCCGGTCTCCGCCTCCCAAAGTACTGGGATTACAGGCTTGCGCCACCACGCTCGGCTATGATACTTTTATTTTGGAGGATCTGGCAACGAGGGAGAAATAAACAAGGAAAGAAACAAATCAATAAAATAATTTCGTATTATAAGGAGTGGGAAGAAAATAAAATGTGTGTTATGATAGGTCAAGGCATAGATGTTCATTTGACTGGGTGCTTAGGAAAGGTCTTGCTAAACACATGATATGCTAGTTGAAAGCCAATTGAAGGACTTTCTGGCTAGGGAGATGGTTCCAGGTGGACAGAAAAGTGTAGAGGTCATAAGATGGGAATGAAAGTCTCATGTGGGGATGGACTTCACATGTTTAAGGAACAGCAGCAAAATCATTAAGAATACAGTGTTGTGAGGGTGGGGTAAGGGTGGTATTAGGTAAAAATCAGAAGACAAACAGTGATCAAATTATACAAGACTTTGTAAATGTGCTTTTTTATTTGAATTTCATTCTAAGTGCATGGAAATCATTAGGAGATTTTGAAAGTAGTGCTTGCTTAATACTAGGTCACTCTGCAGAGTGTTTGGAAGAGATCACTGGTAGCCAAAGCTTGGGGGCAGGCCGTGCTTCTTGTCAAACGCTTCACGGGATACTTTACTGAGTTCAGTTTCTATTGTCCTCAGTCTCTGGAGGGATAAGGGCTTCTTCCCCAGTTGCTTTTATTTGTTATGGGCCCAAACTCCTGAGCACATAAAATTTCATGCCAATTACACTATTAGTTCTGGCTGAAACCTTAAACAGTTGAAAAGAGTTAATGTCACTGGAGGGAGGATGACAGAGGGATGACCATGGGTTCACTTCTCTTTTGGTCTCCACAGGATGACAATAGCACTTTATAATAATCACATTTATGCAATTTCCTAGAATTTTTGAAATCTTAGAATACCACTGATATTCCAATTTCTGAAGTAGCTCACATAAATTTCCACAGCTCTCTGAGAATAGATTTTTTAGCTATTATATTACAACTTCCTGGATATTTTTTAATACTTTGGTTGATATTTCCTTTTATTTTGAAGCAAACTAGTATTATGTATACAGAAGTCATAACAACATTGATATTTGCATAAAACAAGAAAAATTAAAAGTAGTCTATGGATGCAAGGTCTCACGTGCTTTAGGAATTATTTTGGCATTTGCACACAGGTGGGCTCCGAGCGAGGCTGTGTGAAGATCAACACCAAGTACAACTGTGGCTGGTGGTCCAGTGATTTTGAGGTCTTAAAAGAGATAATATAAAAACATCTATAATATAAAACAGAATCTGAGTAGAAATCAGTGGAAAAAATTTTATTTCAGAATTACATAGTTAAGGGAAATGAAGACTTCAGCTCTTACAGGGAAAATGTTTTTCTTTAAATCTCTTTAAGATTTATAAGTTTTAAACTATAAATCACTAGCATTATTGTCTTTATAAATAATTGCATTATTATGTTCATAAGTAATAACATTATTATGTTTAATTTTTATAAAAAATTAAAATAATATTCTGACCTCTAAATCATATTTTAGTCACAGACTTTTTGGTTTTGTTTAACCAACAATTTTTGGAAAGAATGGGAACTTATGCTATAAACTATTTTTAAAATTCTTGCTTGAATACAAGCTCACCAAGTGCTGTGTGCATGTACATCTCTATCACTTGGAGCTTCGTCATGACATATGATTACAATGCTCCAATAAAAATGAAAAAATAACTTAATCAGAAAGTTATAGTAATGCAACATATACACCATGACCTTTGATTATGAATGCACTATGAAATAATTCAGCACACTTTTTGTAATAAACTGTGGCATTATTGATTTTCAAATTAAAAATTCAATACCAATGCCAATCTCAATATCATGTCTGGGGAAGGGGAGAGAGTGGGGAGGGAGCTGGGGGAAGCTCACCAAGTGCTGTGGTACACGCATGTCAATATCACTCTGAACTACATTTATGATGTGAGACTATAATGCACCAATAAAAGTGTATAAAAATTCAACATAATAAATATTTTAAGCTCTAAAAAGTTTATAGAGTCAGGATTAAAAACATTAAAGCAAAAATTAAAGTGCGAAATTTTTTTAATGCTGTCACTTTTAATAGGTTTTTTTTAAAAACATTGTATGACCTACCAATATTAAGAATCTGTGTTGTCTCAGCTGCATTTGATTTTACCAACACCCTTTGGGTACAGTTAAGAAGATGATTTATTTGGGAGCTTTACAACTGAAATTGGATAAGTTCAGAGTTTCAATAGATGTAAATATACTTTAATTAAAATGAATGGTTTTTAAAATGCTCAAATAACTTTTAAAATTTATTCCTGAACAGCAGCAAATCAACTTGCACACAAAAACTCAATCATTAGAAATTATATTCTACCCTATTATGATAATTCATTTACCTTAACTTATCAGGGATATTTTTCTTAAAGTGTGTTTTATGATTTGTAATAGAATAACCATCCCGAAGTTAATCATTGCCCATTGGTTTGTCTACATTAGCTGTCTTCTAAGGAAATGAATTAGGTTTGGATTTAGAATAAGAATAGCCTATAGCCATGAACATTGATAACTAAATGTGTCACTAGTGAGAGGCAGTAGCCTTGTTTCACATGTCTTTTGAAGCAGAATTTATTTAGGGTGGGGCTGGTTTTATTGGTGGCCATGTAGAAAGGTAGGAGAAGGAACCAAGCTATTCTTTTTCTGCAGCGAGCATGTGGCATCCTCTTTTCCTGCTCTGTGCCAGTCTTTCATTTGACTCAGAGGGTTTGGTGCCCATAGCCTTGGCAACCAGCAAGAGCCCACCTCCTTCCCCTCCTGTGCCTGGTACTGGAAAGCATAGTGAAGAATGAAAGAAAAAGTAACCTATTAGCATAGTGAAGGCATTTCAAAGCATTTTGTAACCATATTTACAATTTAACAGGACACCTATATTGACCATTTAAAATTCGACACATCACCGGGCATGGTGGCGCATGCTTGTAATTCCAGTACTTTGGGAGGCGGAGACCGGAGGATCCGGGTTCGCGGCCAGCCTCAGCTCCCTCTCTCCCTATCTCTCTCTCTCTCTCTCTCTCTCTCTCTCTCTCTCTCCTTAGTGAGGCCCTCCGCAACTTTGTGAGACCCGGTTTCAAAATAAAAAAAATAGGGCCGGGGGCGTAGCGTGGAGGTAGAACGTCTCCGCGTTCAATCCCCGGTACCGCAACAAACAAACAAATAAATAAAAAAAAATTCGACACATGATGGGTGTGGTGACCCACGCCTCTCATCCCACTACTTGGGAGGCTGAGATAGGAGAATCACAGCCTCAGCAACTTAGACCCTCAGCAGCTTAACAAGACCTTGTTTTAAAATAAAAACTAAAAAGGGCTGGGGGTGTAGCTCAGAAGTAGAATGCCCCAGGTTCAATCTACAATACTAAATATATATTTTTTTCAACAGCTATTTTAGCAAGCAATGATTAACAGTTTTTGTGCACTTATTGTTGGCATAGGTAGAAATGAAGTAGGATAACTGCCCTCAAGAAAGTGTCTGCTCTTATTATGGATAGAGATAAGAAATGAGTATTTTCACTGGAAAAAGAATAAAACATTAGCATAGAGAACATAGACAAATAAGTGAGGTGAGAAGAATGAGAATCTTTGCCCGGTGAGTAACCCAAGAAGAACAGTTTAGAAAAGGTGGTATTTGTACTGGGCTTGCATTGGGATAAAATAAGAGACACATACTCCGGGCACACAGCCTAGGAGCCGAGCCTGCAGCAAGGATTCTCATAGAAGTCGTTTATAGATGGGATGCTCTGAGCAGACATCTATGAATAAGTGAGGGAAGCAGAAAAGTGCAGGGGAAGGAGCTCAACAAAGATGTGTGTTCAGAAGAAGCTGAGCCTCCACCTGGGGCACAGCTGGTGTGGTCTGGAGAAAGCATCACACCACAGAAGGGGTTTCCCCCATAAGGAGCCAGACACCAGGGTTTTCTATCACATATCAGTTTCTTGTTGGCCACAGGCTGAAGGACGAGTGATGTAACCAGCTAGGTGTCCCAGAGTGAGGCGGCTGCCGTCCACAGAGGCAAATGTCTAGAGCAATGCAGTTCCAGCCATGAGCAGCCAGCCCTGCTGCAGCTGGGAGGTGGATGCTCAGGGTGGAGAGGGTTCCAGGTGAGGCACCCACAGAATTTCCTGCACTGGGGAAATGCACATTGGGTGCATAGAATGTTAGATGTGAGAGAGGAGACCAGCCTGATGGAAAACTACTATTAATACAGATTTATCAAGACTTCTAGTTGGTAATAATTCATTAACAATTAGGTATAGAGCCTTTATGAATTTTGGAATAATGACACTTTTAAAAGACTGATTTTGTAAACGATCCATTCCATTCCCTTCTTCACAGCATCATTTATTAGCTAAGAGCACTGAATTTCAAGTCTTTTCTTTTGTGGTACTGGGGAATTGAACCCAGGGGCATTCTACCTCTGAGCTACACCCCCAGCCCTATTTTTTATTTTTTATTTTGAAACAGGGTCTCACTAAGTTGCGGAGGGCCTCACTAAGTAGCCGAGGCTGGCCGTGAACCCGAATCCTCCTGTCTCAGCCTCCCAAATACTGGGATTACAAGCGTGCGCCACAGCGCCCGGCTGATTTTGAGTCTTGAAAACCTGAGCTTAAACTCTGGCTTTAACTCTTGCTGTATATAGCTCTGTGTGAGTTACTCAACCATGCTGATCCTCAAATTTCCATCTGTCATGTGTATTGGAATGCTTGCCTCATGCTGGTTGTGTTAAATGCACGAGAATTCATATGAAGAACCACTTAACACTGTGCCTGGTGTACAGTAAATGTTCATTGGATGGTATGTTACTTTACTCCCAGTGTGTAAAACTTTTATGCTTTTGACACAGGGTATTTGGACTTCATTGACTCTTCTCTGGGGATTCTTGACAGGACTGGAGTTAGAGTGAGGAGAATGAGCTATCTAGGCATTTGCATATACAGGACCTGAGAATGGCTACCTCCTTCAGTTTTGAACCTTAGAGCAATACTCTTGCCTCATCATTGAAAAGAAACATTTTTTTTTACTGAATTAGAAAAGAAGTGATATTGAAAAGGATGATTTATAGTATGTTGAGAGTATCTATAGAGTACTTACAAAGGAAAATCTATTACTAATGAAATGACTATAGTAACACCTTGAGAATAGCTCTAATTCCAAGTGATCTCTAAGCCTTTTGCAATGGCTTTTCAATATTCTTTAAAAAAGGTTTCTTTTAGTTATGATATTGGTATTTTGGTTTGGTTTAAATGTCCTTTTAGGCAGGGGGCAGGGGGTGCACACCTGAAATCCCAGTACTTGGGAGGCTAAGACAGGAGGATCGCAGGTCCGTAGCCAGCCTCAGCTACTTCATGAGGCCCTCTGAAACTTAGTGAGACCCTGTTTCAAAATAAGGAATAAAAAATAGGGCTGGGGGTGTAGCTCAGAGGTAGAATGCCCCTGGGTTCAATCCCCAGTACCGCAAAAAAAAAAAAATATATATATATATATATATATCCTTTTATTCCTGGGATATTAAAATTTCAACTGAGTGACAAATATGAATGAGTTGAAAATTTACAGAAAACACAGAAAAATAAAGCTGATAAAATCAATTTATTAATATAAAAACAGTTATTAGCAAGTTACTATATATTGCAATGGAAAAATAGCTTCTTAAGATTGGTAATCCAACAGTTGCTGCCATGATAGCTGAAGTCATTTTCTGGCGGGGTAATCCTAAATCAAAGCCATCCTAAGATACTACAGAGCTCTTAAGAGCTTGGCTTCTGTGCTAATGAGCTCAGAACAGTAGGGCTCATTGGAGAGCAGGATTCCTGATTCCTCACTGTGTGGTCCTCCTGCCTCTGGCTTTGGCTCAAAGACACAGACACACAGAGAAGGACACTGATAGTAACAGAGTTCAACATTCTTTTTAATTTTTCTTTGTCCAGGATCACTTTACAATCTTTAAATCAAAAGGAATGAGGAAACTGTTTTAAAGATAGATGCCTGATTTCAAATGTAGTCTTTTGCCTTTTTCTTTTGACATTATTTTATTCAGAACACCTTGAAAAACTCAGTTGGCAAATAAAATATTGAAACTACAACAGCATTTATGGCATGTTTTTTGTTTAATTTTTAAAATTGGTGCATTATGATTGTACATATGGGATTTGTTGTTATGTATTTGTACATGTACCTAACATAATCTTGTCAATTTTATTTCTCTCCTTTCCCTCCCTTCCTCCCTCCGCCTGGCCCCTTCCTCTACTTTACTGGTCTCCCTTCTATTTTCATGAGACATCCCCCTTTCCACATATAAGAAAATATACAATCCTTGATTTTCTGAGTCTGGCTTATTTTGCTTAACATAAGGATCTCCAATTCCATTTATTTTCCTTCAAATTACACACTTTTGTTTTTCTTGATGGTTGAATAAAACTTCATTGTATATGCATAATATTCAATTTTCGGGCCGGGCGTGGTGGCACACGCTTGTAATCCCAGTACTTTGGGAGGCGGAGACCGGAGGATCCAGGTTCGCGGCCAGCCTCGGCTCTCACTCTCTCTGTCTCTCTCTCTCTCTCTCCTTAGTGAGGCCCTCTGCAACTTCGTGAGATCCGGTCTCAAAATAAAGCATAAAAAATAGGGCTGGGGGCGTAGCATGGAGGTAGAACGCCCCTGGGTTCAATCCCCAGTACCGCAAAAAAAAAAAAAATTTTTTTTCTTTATCCATTCATCTGTTGATAGGCACCTCAGCTGGTTCCCTAACTTGGCAGTTGTGGATTGTGCGGCTATAAGCATGGGTCTGCACATACCCCTATAGTTTGCCGACTTTAATTCTTTTTGATACATACTGAGGAGTGGTATAGCTGGATCATATGGTGATTTCATTCCTAATCTTTTGGGGAACCTCCATAATGATTTACATAGTGGTTTTACTAATTTACGACCCTACTTTCTTCACATCCTCACTAGCACTTATCATGATTTGTATACTTAATGTCTGTGTAGCATGATACTTTTAAAAAAATGTCTTTTAATTACATACTTTTCTAGCTGGGAATTTAAGATTTGGTTAATTGTTCTTAAACAAAATTAGTTATGAGAGTCTTCTTTTTTCATGAAAATTTGAGAATAAAGTAGGAGAAGAGAGGCAGGTGAAGGAAGGATAGAAACCCTATTTTTTTAATCTCCCAAAAGTACTTCAGATTTCCATAAAAGTGGAAAGTTAGCATCACAGAAGCAAGGGATCACTTAGGTATAGTGCTAACCCCACTGTTTTCCTGTCCCTATGAATAAATATCCCAGGATATTCACCACAAATAGTTGACCACCATGAGAGAGGCTGGATTTTGTGCTTTTGGTGGCTATGCTACGGGACCTCGGTGCCCCCGTCCTAGGGGATCCTATAAATTATCTTCTAGCATAAATGCAGATTTACGTTTCAAATAAATGCCTTTTCCTTAACTGCTTTTTAAGGTTTGCACATTAACATTGACCTACTGCACCATTTAAAAGTCCTAAATATATCACACAGTGGCTAGCCTAGTCAAGGTAAGTAGTCAGAGGCCAGCATGCTGTGCAGTGTGCCCCCTGGCCTTTTGTGTAATTCAGGATACTTCATTTATGCCCAGTTAACCAGGTGACCCTCTAGTTGCTTTATCAAATATAGGCTCGACTGTTGAAAGAGGTCACATTGGGAAAAGGAAGTATCCCTGCATCCTACAGAACGAAAGAGTTGCTTGAAATCACAAAATACTTACTGTTACTTGCTAATGTTCACTTTACATCAAAGACATATACCTCTATGACTTGTGGGAGAAATCAGTCCTATAGGCTAATAGAATCTCAAACCCAAATACTAATATCTATTAGGGTATCAAGCAGCATATTAGGAGATAGCAGAACTATAGGATAAATATGGTACCACCTGGTGAAATAGAACTTAAAAGTTTTAATAGGGTGGAGGACAAATATACTACTTTGTTTTAAAATATATTCAATCATATTATAAGATGGAATGTTCATATGCTGTTTTTAGATATGTCCCCCCAAAATGTAGTATTTCTTATAGTGCAAATTCATTCAGTTCTACCAAAATTATTAATGCTTTGGAAAATTTTGACAAGTGATGTCCTAAACTATCATGGATTTTCAAAGGACTATTTGTTCTTTGAATAAATCAATTAGAAAAACTAGTGTCAATGAATCTGTGGATCCTGTGATTCATTCATTCATTCATTCACTCATTTACTCATTCACATAATATATATTAAATCACTCTAATGCAGCTGGGCGTGGTGGCGCATGCTTGTAATCCCAGTACTTTGGGAGGCGGAGACCGGAGGATCTGGGTTCGCGGCCAGCCTCAGCTCTCTCTCTCTCTCCCTGTCTCTCTCTCTCTCTCTCTCTCTCCCTCTCTCTCTCTCTTTCTCTCTCTACCTAGTGAGGCCCTCCGCAATTTCGTGAGACCCGGTTTCAAAATAAAGTATAAAAAAATAGTGCTGGGGGTGTAGAGCGGAGGTAGAACGCCCCTGCGTTCAATCCCCGGTACCGCAAAAAAAAAAAAATCACTCTAATGCAACAAATATTTTTCAAATGGGCATTGTGTATACCTTGGGAAAAATCAAATAGGCAATTTTTAAAATAAAATAAATAATATGTGGTGAACTAAGCAAAACAATAAATAAAAAAGATGCTGTAAGAATATATCACTGAAAAACAACTGGGTCTTTGAAGAGTTAGGGAAGACTTCAGGGTGAAGAAGCAGAACTAATCAGATTTTTAAGGATAAGCAGGAGAAGTTCAGGCAAATACAGTGTGGAGTGGAGTGAAGGATAGGTGGATGGAGTATGTAATTCTAGATAGCTAATTTAGCACTTCAACTTATGAGAAGAACCCTAGGTATTGAAAGAAGTTGGAGTGCTTGAAATACAAAGTGTGGGGAGATGATGGGGGATGACCGGGATGCAAGGATCACAGGGAAAGAGTGGGGAGAACTAAAGTTAAATGCTAAGCAAGAACCAGATCATGAACCACTTTGTGAGCTTCATTGTGCAGTGTCAGGGAGACCATTCTGACTATGGCGTGGAAATTGAATCGAAGGGGTCAATAAAGGAAAATCTATTAAGACACAATTGAAGTGATCCAAGGGATTTATTATTATTGTTGTTGTTATTTATACTTTTATTGGTGCATTGTAATTATACATCTTAGTGAGGTTCAAATTATACAAACAAACATGAACACAGGTCTTGGTGTGATTCCCTTCAGGTCCCACCCTGCTACCCACCCCACCCAGTACATAACAGCTAGATTGGTAGTGATACCTTCATACATTGGCACAGCATAATTTGAACTGTTTCTTTCATCAGTTCTTCCTTCCCTTGCCCCCATCCCCTTGCACTATTATGCTGGTCGCATTCCTAATCATCTAAAGTCTCTCTTGCTTCCTATTTTCTCTTTAGCTTTGGCACATGAGAGAAAATGTATGATCCTTGACTTTCTGTGGCTGACTGATCTCACTCAGCATGATATTCTCTAGTTCCATCCATTTTTCTGTAAATGACATAATTTTGTTGTACTTTATAGTTGAGTAAAATTCTATTGTGTGTATATATATGTATATTCTATTGTGTGTGTGTATATATATACATATATGTATGTATCACATTTCATTATTGGTTCATCTGTTGATGGACATCAACGGATTTTTGAGGCCTGAACTGAGATGGCTGCAATAGGGATGGACTGTGTAGATGGACTGACTGGACTTTATAGTATTTTGAGTAACTGATCAGATGTAGAGTATGAGATAGAAGAAGGGGTAGGCATGACACTCAGATTTCTGACTTGCTTAAAAGAAAACCAGAAAGACAAGTTTTGAGGGGAAACAAGAATTCCCATTTGGATTTATTTTTTCATTTCTAGTGCTTAATAGACATCTACCTGCATGTGTCTAAGACACAACTGAAGATTTAGAGTGAGTGCTCGGGGGATAACTCTAGCTGGCAATAATGATTGGGGGAAAATACAGCATATAAATACTCATCAGCACCCAGGGGAATGGGTGATATCGCTTAGGACAGGATGGTAGAGTGAAGAGAAGGTGCGGTAGGAACGCTGGGAAGGACATCAGCCCGGGAGAGGAAGAGATGCTTTGATCGCAGACAAATTTTTCTCTTGGAGAAAAACATCACGACGACAGAAGAAATTAGATTTCTTTCATGTTTCAGACTGTTTTCAACGTGGCATCTCATTAATAAAGAGTGCATTATGTGAATATTGTTGACATTCACAAGGACTGTGTTTTGGGACCTTCACATCTGTAACTATCATTTTAGTTCAGATGAATCCCAAGAAATTCCACGAGGCTTAGGCTAATGTTCTGTACTACAAGATATTTTCTAAATACAGCAGGATCTGAGCCCTGAAGTAACTGATCCATATAGTAGCCTTGTGACTCAATGCCAAGATATGCACAAAGATTCTTCTTGTCCTCCAAAATAAAGTTCCTTGAAAATAGAGCAAGACTATTAGGTACAACAAAATAGAGGGCAAAATCCATATTTGACTCTCCTTTGCTTATAAGATGTGCTCGTAGATGCATTTTATTCTGCTGGCATCTGTGATGGATACCTTTTCTGGCCTTTCTCTCTAGAAGTAACTTTGGTTAGAAAGAGTATCACATGGGGGCATGATCAGCTTTTAGCCTTTCTTCCTAATGTGTTATTTTTCTATTTTTCTCTAAGAAAGAGATTCTTAAACCCTGAGAGTGAAATTTTGCTTATGATAAATATGGGTTCATTAGCTTCAATACAGCTTTCAGCTTCTGTTGCTTCAGAGAAATGATTTAATATACTTTACATCCCACCTGAATCGAGTTTTTGTTGAGACAAGTGTTTCTGAATATATCCTTACTTCACAAAATTAATTTACTTTCAACTTCTCTCTAGTTTTACCACTATTTTGAAAAATAGTCTTACAGTAGAGACAGACTTACTGAAACAATTTTGTAGCCTTTTTATCTTGTTTGCCTGAGAGAATGGTTGATACATTCCCTCCCTGTGCTGGAGCCACTGTAAAATCAACATTTTACTTTTAAATGAATCCCAAATGTATAAATTCTAGCTAAATACCCTCAGCATTATCAGTTGTCTTTCTTTTAAAGGGAAATTCCTTTTTTTACTTAAAAGAAGAAGCCATTAGAAAAGTCATTCCATGATTTTTCTAAAAGAAGATGAGCATAGAGTAGCAAACCTGCAATAAAATTAATAAAAAATCTAGGTATCCAGATTCGCTGAACAATTTAACTACTTCCTTCTTACATACAAACCAGACAATTCTGAGATTCAAAGCAGGGCCTGAGGAGAAGCATCAATGGATATTTGTAGCAAATTATTGGGGCTGGTTGTAAATAATCAAATCATCAAATATTAGACCTGTGTATGCAACAGATCCTGTTATTCTTTCAACAAGTTTTTTTCCTGCCCACCTTTCCAAGCCTTGAGCACAGGTACTGAACAAAAGCAGATATGCCTTTCTTAAAGGCCCTGGAAGTCTATGGGAAGACAGACTTTAAGCACACAATCTGGCTAACATCAGTGTCATTTGATGTGAGAGAAAGTTAGGCACAGGGTTCTTGATAGTGTGTAATCAAAGAATAGGGTCTACGGGACAGACAGCAGTCAGGAGACACTTCCCTGAGGAAGTGACCCTTGGAAGAATTAGTAGGAGCTGTGTGTGCAAATTGGGATGGAAGAGAAGTGCTTAGAGTCAAAGCTCACAGGAACATAGTCCCTCCAGGTATGCTAGAGAGAACATGGGACTCTGGGAGCACTAAATATGTCATTGTGCCCAGAACACAAAGATGAAGGGAAAAGAGCTTAAATTGAGGAAGAGGCCAGATTATGCAAGGCTTTAAGGTTATTTTAAAGGTTAAATTATTATACTAATTAAATGATGTTGACTACTAGGTCAGAGCTCAACAAACTTCCTCTATATAGCACCAGATAGTAAGTATATTAAACATCACAGGTGAAATGGTCTCTGTTGTAACCATGCAGCTTTGCTGTTGCAAGGGAGATGTGGCCATAAACAACGCATATGGGAATGAATGTGGCTGTGTTTCAATAAAATTTTATTTAGAAAAATAAGCCATGGACAGTACCTTGCCTACTCCCTGTTTAAGTGAATCCTGAAGTTACTTCCTTCTTTCTAAATGCCTCCATTTGAACTGGCTCAGGGATAGTTAGAGGACTGTAGCAGTGCACAGTCAGCAAACATCAGTGTACTTTATACATTGAAAATTAGGTTAAGAAAAAAAAATTAGAATCCTTTGATTTTCTTTTGAAGTAATGTCACAAGAAGAAAGCAGCATCCTGGTTCATCTGCCAAAAGGAAGAGCATAAAAGACAAAATGGAATGCCAGAAACAGGATACTAGAGGGAATGAGTGCTAAGAAAATGTTAGAAAGGTTTCTGAAAAGCAAGGATCACTTGGGAGGTGAGCTTGTTCAAAGCGTGCATTAACTTGCCTCTTGCAAGAGCAAGCTGTATGATGAGGCCCGGCTCCAGCTTGCCTGATATATAGCACCTATGGACTCTGTAGACAACAGGCTCTGTACTTGAAAAGCACCAAGTTTAGTGCTCAAGCCACAGAAAATTATATACTGTCATAAAAGCATTTGGATGAAATCTGAAAAAAACTACAAAGGCTGTAACATAGGTTTTACTCCCTGTTTTAAACACAGTAGTAGTTTCTTTGAGTTATTTCATAAAACGTTTTTATGCTGAAGTGATCAGTTTATAAAATTATTGTCAAAAATCACATAGTGTCTTTAAAATGTTTTGAAATTACAGCATTGGACACAAGTGGCTGAAGATATTTGTCAAACGGGATGGCCGAAGCTATGCTGCAAAAATGAACAACCCCCAAATCTTTGTGGCTATACACAGCAACCATTTTTTGCCACTCCTATACACTCATCATGCTCAGCAGGGGGCTCCATTAATCACAGTCACTGAAGTAACTAACTAAATGGATCAGTCAACTTTTTAGTGTTACTGGTAGCCATGACAGAAGGAGAGAAAGAGCTCTTGAGCTAATTAATGCTTGGCTCAGAAGTGACACATACTAATTTTTCTCATCATATATGGGCCAGAACTAGTCAAATGGCCCACTCAGACATATTGGGCCAGGATATTCAGCCTTATCATTCATGTATCCAGAAGGTGGCAAAGAATACTAAAGACTACCACAGAGCGCTTTACATTTGTGTGAATAATTGTTTTATTAATGCCTATTTAATCAGTTTGGAGAAGAGCCACATAAAAGCATGGAATGTGATATTTCTGCTCATAGTATCACCTACCCAGTGCATGAACAGCACCTGGCCCAATGAAGGGCTCAGAAATTATTTGTTAAGTGGGTGAAGTTATCTATCTAGTCTTACCCTTTGCTGCAAGACCATACAAGATAATGTGTCAGTTCTTGTCTTTAAGACCTTTAGGAATGTGGGTTCCACATAATATTATCCTTGAAGTAGATATAAAATCACTGTCAAAAATAACATCCAGAAAAATATGTCTTCAAAACTATGTGCCATTTAGAAGGAGCTGAGGATCTATCTATCTATCTATCATCTATCTATCTATCTATCTATCTATCTATCTATCTATCTATCTATTTATCTATCTATCTGGCATCTATCTAGCATCTATCTATCTATCTATCTAGCATCTATCTATCTATCTATCTATCTATCTATCTATCTAGCATCTATCAATCTAATTTCTTTTTGTACTGGGGATTGAAACCAGGGCTATTCTACCTCTGAGCTATATCCCCCAGCCCTATTTTATTTTTTATTTTGAAACAGAGTCTTGTTAAGTTGCTGAGGCTGGCCTGGAACTGGTGATCCTCCCATCTCAGTCTCCCAAGTACAGGGATTACAGGCATGCACCACCATGCCCAGCCTGAGGACAGTATTTTAAAGATACACCTTATTCTGACTATAGCAGAAGACACTTTTGAGTTGTAACATGTTTGACCTTGGGGTTTCCTCTGTTGGTTATTAGTAACCAAGGTTATTGTGCTATCATAAATAATCCCTAGAATCTTGGTAGCTTACTACTAGAGTTTATCTTCTTTCACATTACTTGTCCAACTTGGTTTATCAGGGAGATGGAAAAAGGAGCTTTATTTCAAATACCCACATTATGACTGAAGCTAATAGATATTCCACTGTCTAGAAAATTAGTGGTTACCTTGACTGAGGTCAAGACAATTGGAGGGTACCACTCATCTTTTCCATACTCTTGCCAAGAAAGTGGCAAACACCACCTCTACCTATAGCTCATTTTCTATGATCAATCATATGTCTTCACCTGATACAAGGGATCTGAGTAATGTCAGAGAGCAGACAATATGTTTGGCAAGCACTACTTTTTACCACACAGATAATCTGTATAGAATAATTGAAAATCTTAAGGAGTTATTCCCAGATATGTAAAAGAGTCCCTTTGCAACTATGGGTATTTTATTCTGATTATGGATCTTTCTAGAGCAAAAGTATGTTGAGATTATCTGGCAGAAAGTAACCCAGTTATGGGTTGCAAATCCTATCAATGTGACTGGTTTGATGATTAAATAACAGAAAGAGTTATCAAAGAGATTAGATTTTTAGAGTCACTGGGCCTCATCAATGTAGACCATCAAATGCAAATAAATTAGTGCTATGATGGTACAAAACAAGGATCTATTAACCTACTGCTAGGAGAAATATCTTAAGAATTGATGTCAGCAACCATTTTGACATTAAAATATTAGAACAATGCAGGAAAATGCTAGATGCAGGAGAAAAAAAATTTTTTCCCTTCCTACATCACTATCACATATAACATTTGGTGTGTGTTTTAAAATATTTTGCTGTTTTCCATGTAAATATATCAACTTTCTGCACTGTTTTCTTGAAATGATAATACTCTACAAATATAAACAGTCTGACCATAGCACATAGTAACTTACGAGGTTCTAGACTTTCACATTGATTGCTGTAATCAGAATAAGTAGATTAAATATTCGTACATATGCATGTTAACATTCACAGAAAGAAAGTGGTTCCATTTGGGATTTAATTTTCTATGTGAAAAAGAAATCCATTCTTCCTTTCTTTTTTTTTGAGGGACATTTCTCATGGAATAATGGGTCATATCAGGTTAAGTTTGGGAAACTGATGTTTTTTGAGCTGTCTACATATCTGCTAAAGGAATTTCACATCTATAAATAAATAAGCTTATTTTTCCATGGTGCCAGAGAACTAATAAGACTTTTATATAAAAATATTTCTACCAGCTGAAATATCATGATTGTTATTCTAATATTTCCTCCAAGTGTCTGTTTTACAAAGTTGCAGTGGATATTTTAATTTTTCATTGCTTCTTGAGAACTACTTTCAGCAACAAAAATAGAGTTCACATTAATGTGTATATCTTAAGATGTCTTTTGATCAATATAAATGAAATCTGGAATATCTATCATTGGACAAATGCACACTTTTTGCTTTAATTTGTATTTAAGTCAATCGGCAATGGTATCATATATTCCCAGTTACAGTTGTTATTGTCACTTGCCCCAAACCAAGTGAAATGACTCTTTTCCATATTTCCTAACTTGGTGAAAGGCATCTTCATCATCTGATGCCAAAGTCAGGAACCTGGGTGGAATCTTCTCTTAATTTCTGCCCCATGCACTCATGTAATTGGTCCTGTGGTTTAATGGTCCTAAATACTTCCTGATTCCCTCCCTTCATTCTATTTCTTCTCTGATTTAGTAATCACTTCTCAATTAGCCTATTGTAGAATCAAGCTGTTCAGTCTCTCTGCTGTGATCTTTCTATAGTTCATACCTGGCAATACCATGCTGTACATGCTGTAATTAAATGTTTTTTGCTTGTTTTGTCTTCACTCGGGATAGAGTTCAAACTCCTTAGAGCTGAATATATTTCTGTTCAGGCTCTCAAGGTTTTCTAGCCTCAGCTCTCACTACTTCCCAACACACCTTTGAATGTGTGACATTAAAAATGACTTCCAGTTCCTCCAAAATATCATGTTCTCACTTGCTGGCTTTCCTTTGTAAATGCCATTCTGACTTCTTTCAACACAGAAACTCAACTTCAGCACCAAGCTCTTCCAGTCCTACTCTTCTCTTAATTGCTAGCCACTCTGGGTGGCTGTCTGCAGGTTCCTTGGCAATTAGCTACTAGACCTTTCTGCACTCACAGCAAATGGTCTGTCCTCTAACATAGCATTAGTCACACACTATCCAAGTTGTTAGTTTGACTTGCTTGGCAAGCATCTTTACTCTATTGCTCCTGGAGGGTAGCAAAAGTGTCTTTTTTGTTTATTAGCTTTGTTATACTGAGAAAACTAAAAGGCACAGAAAAAAAAAGAAAAGATAAAATTTATCCTCACATTCTTATCTCTTAGAAAAAACAGCCCTTGACATTTTGTCATGTTTTCTTTTTCTTACTAAAGAAATAAAATACAACCAAACTTTAACTTAAATTCCTCTTCTGCCTTTCTTGGAAGCAAATGCCATAATGTTTTTATTTCCTATTAATATTTCCATTAAAAATTTTTACACACATATTATGTAAATAGCCAACAATAACCAAAATATTTTATGTTTCTGTGGTGTTTGTTGTTTTTGTTTTCCAATTTTAGAAATGATTTCAAATTCATCCTTAACCTACTGTAATGGTTTTTTTAATCTGTTCCATAAGTCTGTGATCCAGAGATGACACCTACGAAATATATACCTTATATATAAATATATACAGAATACTTTGCCATAATAGTTACTAAGCATGTAGTTTAAAAAATAGAAAGTAATAAGAGATGGGTAAGGAATTTGGAAATCTCCAAAAGTCCTTAGACCACACAAGGGGACTGTGATGTGATAACCTCTCCAAAGGCCGACAATCTGTGTAAAACAATGTAATAATAGTAAATAAGTACTGCATTTAAAAATGGCATGCTAAGCAGTTTAACTGTATTAATGATCATATAATTATATAATCATGAGACTCTGTAGTATAAGGGCTATTATCCACTGGACTAGACAAAAAAATTGTAATGATGTGAAATGAGCAGAGGGAACAGAGATGAAGAAAGAGGCTGTATTTGTAATTTGTTTGATAAATTGAATTTCAGGAATGTGTATTGGATCAAGGTAAATTATGCACATAATCTAAATGTTGAGGATGATATTTATTTAATATGCAATACTTATATTTTTTACTAAACTTAAAATTAAGGCAATCAGACTCTATTAAACATCGCCCCATGTTCACCATTGCACTCCCAGTGCTAGTACATAAAAGTGTACAATGTATAAATAGAATGCACACCTATACACCACTATCTGCATTCTGTAGAGTCAGATTACTATTGTGAATCACACTCTCACCTATCTTTCAATAGTTCCCATTTCCCCATGCCATAGATATAATTCACACAACACAACCTTTATTTTATTTTCTGTTATGATGCTGGTACAATTCAGAATTACTGGTAAATTCTCATCTTTATTCTGATCTGATCTTTTTCCATTATAAGCTACTTCTCTTCTTGCTGTGCTGTAGTCACTGATAGCTCATTTCACTAAGGCCTCCTCATTCATCACAGATGTTTTAGAACTTAGCTCTTTCCTGAATAAACTACTCATATGTACTTAAACAGGAAGGCCATCAGAGATAAATATCCAGATGTGAGCTCCCTCAGTTATTCTCTTTTTCTAACTTTCATTAAAGGAAAAAGCCATGTCTTACAAATTCTGCAGGATTGAATTGCAATTTTCTATGGTATTTTTTTAATGAAAGAAGCAAGGTTTCTTCGTAGAGATGAGGATTTTTTTTTTTGCAATGGAAAGGGAGAAATTTCTCAGCAATCTTATTGGTTTCTGCCTGACTTTCTCTGTAGTTTCATCTTGGTAGTCCTTTGGATGGCAACAAACATAGTTTAGTAAAATTTTACTTCATTCCCTAGTTTTCCAGAAGGAGTACTGCTACTGTGTTTATATTACAAAATAACATAAATTGCACATGCAAACCTTGGGAGTCACTTGACTGTATTGAATAAAGATGGAGAATAAAACAAAGATTCGTCAGTATTTTGGTTTATTAGAAACCATTACTTTCTTGCTCTTCTATATAGATCTTCTACAAATTAATTAGTTAATAGGTTTAAGATACATGATTTTTGTTATGCATTGAAAAACTATTACCTTTTATTTCTTTTATATAAATCATAATAAGAGTATCCCATAAGTATAGCTTTTTAAAAACTCTTTTCATAGGTTGCTTCATTCTTCTTAAATTTATGTCCATGATGTGCATGGTCCCCAGTGTGGAAGAGGCTCCTGTGAAGAAAAGTGGGTCAGATGGTTGTTTGTACAGATTGGGAAGAAACCGATAGCTTTCTGGGCTCTTTTGAAGGGCGCTCTTTTAAAATACGGATTAGTCAAGGTTTACAGTGCTGTTACCAGCCTGAACACTTCAAACCACATGCAATTTTAAACTATTCAGTGCTCATGGCAGAATTCTGGTCTTTTGATGTTGGGGCAGGAGTAGACATTTGCTGGGAAAGTGGGCAAAAATAGAGATTAAAAGCATTGGAAGTTTTTTTGGGGGGAAGGGAACTGAATTTGATAAAATAATGTTTACACTTTAAGATCCAGAAATGTCAACAGAATCACAAATAATATACAATAAAACTAAACAGAACTTCAATTTAGAGCCCATGTATTAATCTGATATTAATCTTCCACTGCTTAAAAATTTTTATCATGGAAAATCTTAAGCACATGAAAAGTGGAGGATATGGTATAAGGAACCCTTCAAGTACACATTCTCACTATAATAATTATCACTCACCATCTAGTTTTTCTCATTTGTACTTCTTGGACTTCCTTCTTTCTCTAGTAAATTCTTTTGAATCAAATCTAAGAAATCTTATTGTAAAATCTGTAATCTGCAAATATTTAGGCATGTATCTCTAAAATACAAGGATTATTTTTAAAAATATAACCTCAATATTGTTTCACACTAAAAGTGATCAATAAATATTTTCTATCATCAAATAGCCACTGATTATCTCTCATTATTTTATATATATTTTTTCTGAAATACTTATATAAATAAAAACTTTCAATCATTAACTATTTGCTTACCCCTTTGCAGATATTCACACCAGAAAACCAATCAAACATTTGATACTTTCCCTTTATTTCCCAGTTTTTTGAAAAAAATGAGTTCACTAGTTTCCTTTAATAGTGACCACTTTACTTTTAGTATCTTTGTGGAGTCATGGATTTTTAATGTATTTGATATATTTTAGTTCATTGAAACTATTACTCCATTCAGTGCTGAAACTGTCCCATCTTTGGCTGGGGGAGGGTGTTTAACTTGGCTCCTTAGTCCTTTCAACTCAATATCCCTTGATCGTTTCCATACTTCCTAGTATATTAAGATATTAGGATTGTTTTATATATTTCCTCCCTCAGTCTTAGAAACAGTCATTTCACCAAGGAGTCCTGGTTCCTTGTAGTAGGAAAGTATACTTAGAAACCAAAATCTAGGCCTGTAGGACTGGTCGCTATTATATATTGATGGTTCCTATGTCTTCTCAGTGGACCATGTGGGAAAAATGTATTTTCTTTTTTATATATATCTTCATTGGTGCATTGTAATTATACATCATAGTGAGATTCAAAGAGATACAAACGTCCATGAACATATTGTTTGGTATATTTCCCTCCTCATCCCTATCCCTATACATTTAGTGAGATTAAAGACTGAAACTGTTAAAATAATGTCATGTCCATATATAAGAATGTGTATTTTCATAGTGAAAATAACTAATACATGAGTCTATTCTGACTTACACATTTAGGTTTATAGGGTTTATATTTAACTTCTTTTTTTTATTGGTACATTGTAATCATACATCTTGATGGGTTTCAGGCTGAGAGCCTTGCTAAGGTGCTGAGGTTGGCTTTGAACCTCCAATCCTCCTGTCTCGGCCTCCCAAGTACTAGGATTACAAGTGTGGGCTATCACACCCACTCACAAGTTTTGATTCTTAATAACTTATTTGCTCTATCATGTTATCTCTTTGTCTGTATGTGTAGTTTCAGACCAGTAGTGCTAGTATTATTATATACCACATAGTTACTGTAATGACTTGTAGCCATTGCTTTGTATTTCTAAAACATCCCACTAGGCTTGTACTGTCAAATTACTCTTAAAAAAATCCACTTGAAAAAAATTCTTTTATGTTTAAGTCACCAACTCTAATCATAACTGCATTTGTTTCATGTTGCTTTTTTCTTTAAGGGCTAACTTTTTGTTTTATAATTGGTGTAAAACTTTTACATAGTTCTAAAATCAAACCTATAAAATAAGATATATCTAGAGAAGACTAAACACCATCTCTGTCCCTTCATCCCTCCATCCTATTTTTTTTATCTGTGATGAGTACTCATTCTCTTTAGTTTAGGATCCTCTCTCCATCTTTTAGGAGTATATAAAAATTGTGTATTGCCAACAATCCACTTTAGGCCTTTTTTTGGTAATTTGCTATTATAAGTAATCTTATGATCAATTGTAGAGTGCCTTTTTTTGGTCAGTGTATCTTTAGAATAGATGCCTAAATGTATGATTACTTGGTCAAAGGATAAAAGTGGGTATAATTTTTTTTTTTTTTGCGGTACCGGGGATTGAACGCAGGGGCGTTCTACCTCCGCGCTACGCCCCCGGCCCTATTTTTTATCCTTTATTTTGAAACCGGGTCTCATGAAGTTGCGGAGGGCCTCACTAAGGAGAGAGAGAGACAGAGACAGACAGACAGACAGGGAAAGATCTGAGGCTGGCCGCGAACCTGGATCCTCCGGTCTCCGCCTCCCAAAGTACTGGGATTACAAGCATGCGCCACCACGCCCGGCCGGTATAATTTTATTAGATATTGTCACATTCATCTTTTTGGAAGTGGTGGGTACCATTTTCCAGTTTTTAGAGCAGTTTATGAGAGTGTGTTTTCCCATAGATTGTCTAACAAATTATGTTCCTAAAATTTATGTTCACATACTTTGGTGGTGTTGTTGGTGGTGGGGTGTCTAGTAGTTGGGGATAAAAGAAGAAGGAGGGAGCTCAGTTTGAGGAAAGAATCCTGGCCTTAAAATGAAAAGACTCAGTTGCATTTCTCAAGCTGTCAACGATTACTTGTTAAACCTTAGACAAGTTAGTCAACTTTTTTCACCTATTCCATAGGTCTGTGATGAAGATTAAATGAGATGACACCTATGAAATATATATCTTATATATAAACATATACAGAATACCTTGCCATAATAGTTACCAAGCATGTAGTTTAAAAAATAAAGTAATAAGAGATGGTTAAGGAATTTGGAAATCTACAAAAGTCCTTAGAACACACAAGGGGACACACATAGATTGTTGGCCCTACATGCTGTGATGACCTCTCCAAAGGCTAACAATCTATGTGTAAAAAAATATAATAATAGTAAATAGGTGCTGCATTTAAAAATGGCATGCTAGCCGGGCGTGGTGGCGCACGCTTGTAATCCCAGTACTTTGGGAGGCAGAGACCGGAGGATCCGGGTTCGCGGCCAGCCTCAGTTCTCTCTCTCTCTCTCTCTCTCTCTCTCTCTCTCTACTTAGTGAGGCCCTCCGCAATTTTGTGAGACCTGGTTTCAAAATAAAGTATAAAAAAATAGGGCCGGGGGTGTAGCGTGGAGGTAGAACGCCCCTGGGTTCAATCCCCGGTACCGCAAAAAAAAAAAAAAATGGCATGCTAAGCAGTTTAACTGTATTAATGATCATATAATTATATCATCACAAGACTGTAATATAAGGGCTATTATCCTTGTTTGACAAATAAGTAAACTTGGTTAAGAAAGGCTTAGTGAGTATCTAAGGTCAAGGTCATACAGCTATGGCTATGATTGTGGCAATATTGGAATATATTTACAAAGTCATGTATAATCATAGATACATCCCCAGTCCCTGAGAGAGAGAGAGAGAGAGAGAGTGTGTGTGTGTGTGTGTGTGTGTGTGTGTGTGTGTGTAGGAAGAAAAGTACCGCTCGACTAATCAAGACCAGTTCAGTGTCACCTTAGGATTTTTTTTTGTCAGTATATCTTTAGGATAGATGCCTAAAGGTATGATTACTTGGTCAAAGGATAAAAGTGGGTATAATTTTATTAGATATTTTTGCATTCATCTGTGACTACAGAACCTCATTGGCCAGGACAGTGCCGGTTTACACTTTATATCCTGATATAATTGCTGCTAACACCAGCTTTTATTCTCAAAAGTCATCCTACTTCTGAGTAAAAAGAGTCTACAACCCTGTAGGCAATTTATGAAGCGCTTTAATGTTACCATTTCTCAAAGTGCTTTGTGGGAGATCCTTCTTTTCTAAAGAAAAATAATTGAAAACACCACCATCCTGGTGTGTGGCCTGCTAACTTCTTTATAGTAGCGAAGGATTGCTTCAACCTACAACTGTGGCTAAATATCCCAGTAAATCTCGAGTCCCTAGTGAGTCTCAGCCTGGGGTTGCAGAGGAGACAAAAAGCAGGCTGCTCTCCATGCCAGCCACCAACCCCCAGTGTTTAGCAATCCATGTGTTCCCAAGACCTATATTAGATCCTAAAATAATCTGGTCATTTAGTAGTGTTTTTAATAAACAGGTGACCCTTACTTGGTCTGTTACCACTCTGATGGATGTAAAGAAATCTAGCTTACTCAGAGAAGTCACAGAGTTGAATACTTGCCTGCATATTTGCATCCATATTATTTTATCCACTTTTTCAAACTCTATCACTCTATATGCCTTTTTAAAGAAAAATCAGGGACACATGGTAAGTAGAACATGGGCCTAAGTCACAGCTTGGTCTTATTTTGTTTATCAATTTTTGATTTGGGAGAGTGCAGCTCAGCATTTGCTTTTTTAATCAGCACCTGAAATCTTAGACTACTTTGAGAGCATGCCACAGAAGCACAGTGACCAGGTTTTAAGAGTGGTCATGACCAGGGAAAATTTGATACACAAGGTAAAAATGTCCACTGGATGTTAACAAAATAGCGTTGCTGATTCCAGTCCAACAAACAGTCTGGGAATATATGATCCTGGGTAAATACTATTTTAATTTCTCTAGCTAATGTGCTTTTAGGTAAAGAACAAAATCAACAAGGTAAAAATATTTGTACAGGCTAATGTTTTACCAAGGGAGTTTTAGTTACTGTTTATTGAATAAAACCTGGTAGGTCAGCACAACACTGAGGCACTGGAATGAAGTCAGCAGAGATACCACTGTGGGCAGAAGAGGGCTCAGGGGACAGGGAGACACCAGGAGAATTGAATGGTCAATTATTGGGGTTCTCATTAATTCATAGAATTTAAATTAGGAATCTTTTCTACTTTAGGTCTTTGAAATCATGAGACTAGGAGAAATTTAGTCCTTCCCTTTTATTTTCTATGCTCAATGGAGATTAAATTTCACGAGTTGAGCCAAATAAATTAAAACTGAAGCATTTAATTTAGAAAACCCAGAAGTTTCTTCAGGCTAAAATTGTTAATTTAAACAAGTCTATTAGATTCACTTCAAATTAATAAGATACTGAATAAAAATGAAATTATCCATTCTTGGACAATTAAATGAAAAACAGGACAAAATCATTATTGTACAAGTGATATACAGTAAGTTTCTAGAAGAGCAAAGAATTGTTTGTCTTCAAGTAAACATTTTATGTAGAATGGTAATAGTGATGGTATGTGGATATAGGGTGCTTAAAAATAATGATTATCTGGAAATATTATAGATGTCATAATTATGTTTGAGTCTAGCTTCTCTAATTCTATAATATTTCCTTGAACACATTTATTGATACTTTAATTTTACCAATATATTTTTTTGTGTGTGGTGCTGGGGATTGAACTCAGGGGCATTCTACCTCTGAGCTACACCCCCAACCCCATTCTATTTGTATTTGGAAACAGGATCTCACTAAGTTGCTGAGAGCTTCACTAAGTTGTTGAGGCTGGCTTTGAACCTGAGACCCTCCTGTCTCAACCTCCCATGTTCTGGGATTACAGGCATGTGCCACCATACCCAGCTACCAATATTTTTTAAAGTGGCAGAAAATGGGGTATCATCCTTTAAAAAGGTTCTAATTTGTAGTGAAGAATACACTTGTAAATATTTGTTCTTAAAATTTGTAAAAATCAAATCTATAATATGAAGATAGAGAATACAGAGACGTTACAGAGGTAATTCTGAATCAGGTGAGCTTTAGTTTCTTCTGAGTAAGTGAAATTATGCATATTTTCCATGTGTGCTCAATTTATATAACACATCAGGTTACAAAATAGCATTTGAATGACCTGCATAGGTTTTGTAAGTGTTGAGCCTTGAATTCACATTGACGTTCTTGGTGTACATTTTCTGGCTTGGTTACTAGAGAGCAAGCCATTACCCCTCAGTGACTCCGGTGTTCTGTCTTTTATGTTGAGAGAATGACAGCTGCTGGGCATTGTTGTCCTAAGGATTAGAGAGAATACAGACAAGTGTCCCGGCACATAGTAGGTGCTCGTAAATAAACTAGTTAACATTTTCACTTCACATCAGGCTTTGTTGATATTTATAAAAGCCACTTTAGTAGATAATTTGCTGAATAGAGTTGTTATAAACATTGCCTTCGTCCATTCAGGTTACTATACCAAAAATAACCATAAACAAGAAAGCTTAGAAAGAGCAGAAATTTCTTTCTCCCGGTTCTGGAGGCGGGGATGTCTGTGATCCAGGCAGTGGTAGATTCAGTGTCTGGTGAGGCCTGCTTTCTCATTTGCATTTGGCATCTTTTGGCTGTAAACTCACACAGTGGAAGGGAACAGTGGACCTCTCTCAGGCTTCTTTTACAATCCCATTCCTGAGGGCTCTGCCGTCATGATAACTGCCTCCCAAAGGCCCCACCACTAGAGGTCCTCACTTTGGGGATTAAGTCTCAGCATAAGAG
>PVJS01028796.1:0-25258 GCA_004027185.1 Glis glis
CAAAAATCAATTGGCTATAAGTTTGTGGACTTGTTTCTGTATCTTCTATTCTATTCCACTGGTCTATGTGTCTGTTTTTGTGCCAATACCATGCTGATTTTATTACTATAGCTCTGTAGTATAATTTGAAGTTAGGAATTGTGATGCCTCCTGCATGGTTCTTATTGCTGAGAATTGCTTTGGCTATTCTGGGTCTTTTCTTTCTCCATATGAAATTAATGACTGATTTTTCTAGCTCTGCGAGCCAAAGGTGTTAAATTTTTTCGCAGAGCCAAAGGTGTTAAATGAGAGTCTTTATTACTGGCCAGTAAGACTACACAGGCATGAGAGCCAAGTGCAGTCCTTGACTGCCCTCCAGCGTTTTCTTATATAGGGTAAGATACAATACAAGCTCAGGGTGAAACTGAAGTTCCCATGGCAGGTTTCCACAGCAGGGGGTGGGAAGCCCTAATGGTTCCCATAGTATTCAGGTACACCAAGCAAGCCAAGCATAATGAAAGTACAGAAGCAAGAATAGGTCATTAGTGTTTACAATAACACAATTAGTTTCTACAGTACATTTTGTTAGTTCCAACAGATCATTAATTATGTGCCCATATCCCGGTTTGATTTTTAGAAAGAACTTCCCCATTCTATAGCCAAAGCGGGGTTGCCCTTAGTAACAATCATGGAGTTGCTTCAGCTATGGACTTTAACTGTAAATTACTTCAACTACCAACTAACTATGCCTTATCACACTAGTTGCAAGGGAGGTTGGGAAAAGAGTAAGTGGCATTTTCTGTAGTAGGAAAGGGACCTGTCCAATAAGGAAAAGATTAGGCAGATCCTGGCAAGGCAACTAGTAGAATCAGCCATCCATACTGTTAGGCAGTTCTACCAGACTCTGCTCAGAGAGGATCGGGAGCTATCAGTTCTGTAACACTAGGTCTTTCTGTGGAGACAGGGAATTCTTAATAAATTCCATTTTGCCCCAGCATCCCATATATTGGACACCTATAAAAACTCAACTTGAGCAACAAAGTCATCACATAGCTTTTATAGGTGTCCAGTATACAGGATGCAGGGATATAATGAGTTAAGAAAGATGTTATTGGAAAAATCATGGTTGGCATAGGAGCTTTATACTTTGGACTCAGCCCATTCCCTTCTGCCCATGTTAGAAAAAGACATTAGGAGCCTGAATAAGAAGTCCGCCCACCCCAAGCAAGAGATCGGAATGACACAAGGAGCAGAACGTCTTAGCAAATGGTAACTTCTGTAACGGAGGTTCCCGGAAGCAGAGAAGACTTTCAGCACATTTTCTGGGGCTTGTCACATGGATGACCACACAGCTTGGGTAGAGCAGCCAGATGTCAGAGAAGAGGGACTCTGCAGTAAGTCGCAGCCACTAGAAGACTGTGAGCCATGGAGTGCCTCAGGAGAGTGGCTGTCACCGCACCAGCTTCACTGCCCCATTGCTGGGTAAGCTTTCATGCTTGAAGGAAAGGAACAGTCCAAGAAATGGTGAAGTAAAAGAAATGTATCAATCCCTAGGAAAAAATATTGTTCTGAGGGTTCAGTCCACTGGGGACATGACTGGATATTGATACAACCTAATGCAATGGGTTATTTTAAAGAAACAGACATTGCAAGTTGGATTTCGGTGGCTCCAAGGTGAAGTGCCACTCAAGTTTATGTCCTCAGTACTCACCCTAAGGGATGTTTATCAGACATTTGTCTGCAGAAAGACTGAGCACACTAATGAGGAGTGTAGACCTCAAGGAGATCCAGGCAGAGTCAGCTGGTGTTGGCCTCAATGTCATCTATCAGAGGACAGGAAGGGCTTGGTCACAGGGATCAGACAACATGGCCCCTAGTTAAGAACTAAGACTCTAATATCAAACAAATTACACTTCAAATCCCACTTAATAGCAGTATGAACTGTGGTCAATTATTTAGCCTCGCTAAAGCCTCAATGTCCTTATATATAAAAAGGGAATGATGACTGTACCTTCTCTAGAGAGCTGATGTGAAGAGTAAATGAATTAATATATGCAAATTTCTTAGAACATTACCGTTGCTTATATAAGTACTAGTGACTCATTATGAGAAGGCCCACAAGGGAACCCAGTCATAACCAGCCTGACATCAAACAGAATCAATCCCAACTGTGATCGTGTCGTCAGTTAACAAAACTCAATGAAAGGGGATGGGATTGGCAAAAGAAATTTTTGAGGGGTGAGGCACCACATTTTTTGACCCATGCTGTAATTTTTATTGCATCAATTGGACTTTTATAAGGCTATTTCCCAATGTTGGAGGTGAAGGAAGGTTAAACTCTATAAAACAATTGGGAGCCTCTCTGTAATGTGTAAAGCAAAGAAGCTGAGCTGAGGAGGGCTAGATTACTTTCAGCCTCAGTCACAGCTCTTGCCAACTTGAATGGAGACAAGGCACATATGTTATTTAAACTCCTCTATGTTACATTAAAGAACAAGACCTGTATCATGTGAGGATGGAAATGAGGACAGCACAGATATCTATGGAACCTGAGAATTCCTGCAAGATTAATCCTCCCAGACAAGAAGTAAAGCTCACAAACTGAGAGTTGGCTTGGGGTCCAAGGCGATGCTAGCCCTAGAAGTTCATAGGATTGCACTAGTAGAATGAGTCGGTTCTGTTCTGACCCTCCTTCTGTCTGCTGCAAACAGACAGACCTACATCATTTGCTTTCTACTTACTCATCACTTTGGTTTCCTCATGACTTCTACTTACAATTTCTATTACTTGCAACCTTTCATGGCCTTTGCTGCCTTCATTCTTTAAGTTTCTTTTCAGATATTCCAATTTCTCCAACCACCATTGTTCTGGTTCAACAAAGCTCATTCCATGTCCGCATAGCTTATCTACTATTCTTGACCAGATGTTCACATGTGTCCCAATCAGCCATACCCAGGAAGACAAGGTTCCACAGTGCCATGTTTGCTTATAGAACTGCCTAGGGCCTTTAAGGAAAGTAGCCCTCTAAGAGGGGGCCTTAGACTTTGCAAACCTTCTGGAAGCTTGGTCTATCCACTTCAGCAAGTTCCTCACACTAAAAACTAGAACTGAGTAGGAAAAATCATCTAGAACCTTCAAAGTCATAGAAGGTTTGAAGGGTGGTTTGTTCGTCTGCGGTACTGGGGATTGGACACAGGGGTGCTCTACCACTGAGCTACATTCACAGCCCTTTTTATTTTGTTTTGAGGCAGTGTCTCACTGAATTGCCCAGGCTGGCCTTGAACTTGTGATCCTCCTGCTTCTGCCTCCCAAGTAGCTGGGATTACAGGCATATCCCACCATGGCAGGTTCAAGTTTTAATAAAGGACAAATTTTGGCACTTGACTGGGCATAAAAGGAATGCCAGAGGGCCAGGAACACAGGCAATGACCAGGCTAGGGGTCCAAGCCACCTAGGATACTAGGAGGGAGAAAAGCCATGCCAACTCTATATTAGAATAAAAAGCACTGGGTTTAATAAAGTGTATTGATACTTCTATTGAGATAGTAGACAGTAATGCTACAATTCAGAGGATTTATTGTCAGTGAGTATTTGTTGTTCACACGTTTTGAATTTTTGCTATTCCTCATTTTCCAATACTCGTTTGTGAAGATGACAGTGCTCAGGTGTGAGGAAGAGTGATGCATGCCCACTGTGAGAGTCACAGCAGCAGGTGAATCTCAGAAACTGTCTCTTGCCCTGGACTTTGCTCTTCAGAGTCCTTATTCATTTTGGTTTTTGTTTTACACAGACAAGAGTTGCCTAAGGAAACATGACAGCTAACTGTAATGTGTCATCCTGGATGGGACTCTGGAATAGAAAAAGGATATTATGCAAAAACTAAAGAAATCTGAATAGACTATGGTCTTTAGTGAATAATAATAATGTATCAATGTTCATTCATTAATTATAAGAAATGTACCATATTCGTGTAAGATGTTAATAATAGGGGAAACTTGGTACCAGGAGTGGGGAAAGGCATGTGGGAACTTCCTATATTCTCTGCTTGATTTTTCTGTAATTCCAAAACTCTTCTAAAAATAGTGTGTATTAATAAAAGAAAGACCCATCCGTAGCAATACATAATTTAGACACTTATCTAGTCCACTTGAATGGCAAGTGATTTAGGACATGGCTCATAACCCATACTTCTCTATACTAATGAAATGTAAATTAGAGAACTAGGAGAAGATTGTTAGGGAAAATGCTAGCATCCTCATTTGTTGGGCTCCCATTCGACCTTGTCAACAATCAAGTAGGTAAAAACTGTCACCCTTTCCTCTTCAAAATGCAACAGTAACTTCCTATCAGAAAAACTTAATCAGGGGAAGCTGTGTGCTGCCGTTTGAATGCTTGAAATCTTGATGGGCTACTTGACTTTAAAAAAATAAGAATAGAAAGTGCCAAACAGGTGGCACTTGGCAGAGGGCTGGAACAGAACAGAGAGTTCCTCATAATGAGAAAGCTTCTAACAAGAGCCATTTCAGACATAATCAGCTCAGGAAAGAAACTCAGCAGAACACAATGAACATCCTAATTCAATTTATATTATTATATTGATGATGCATTTACATAGTGGTTTTTTCGCCAAGGCTGTCAAACACATTAGGTTAAGTTCTACACAACAGAATTCAGAATATTGAATAGGAGAGCTGCTCTGTAAAATCCCTCACCTTCAAAAGTCTTTAAGAAAATCCATAAAATTACATTTTGGGGTAGATGGGAGTCTGAAATTGCAACTGCCTGAGGAGAAACGTTTGCCAAGGTTTTACTTCTCATGTTTTTCAACCAGTTCTTGAAAGAGAAGAGCCTTCATCAGTTTAGCAGTCTTCATGGCCAAGGATGAAAAAGGAAAAGTTCAGTGTGGTGTTTGCTATGCTCTGAATGTTTGTGTCCCTCTGAAACTCATATTGAAACTTAATTTCCGATACAGCAGTATGAAGAGGTGGGACCCTTATGAAGCAATTAGGCCATGAGGGCTCCACTCACACAGATGGGATTAGTGCTCTCGTAAAGGAATTTAGGAGCACGAATCCATCCCCTTCACCCTTCTGCCTGTGACAACACGGCAACGAGGCACCATCTTAGAAGCAGAGTGAGCCCTTACCAAGCACCAACTCTGCCTGCACCTTGGTCCTGGACTTCCCACACTCCAGACTGTGAGAAATAAATTTCTATTGTTTATAAATTACCCAGTCTAAGGTATTTTTCTTCCTAATAGCAGGAAGAGACCAAGACAGTGCTAGATATGCTGGTATGTTTCCTATAGAGACTGCAGTAAATGGTGAATTAATGATGGTATGCATTCAGACTCCACTACCACGGCCCTAGGCGGCTGCTTGTTTTGGGGTACACACCTGTCTTTATCAAGACTGTCTCATTGAACAGAAAGTCACTTCAATCCACTGGGATAAAAGGAATTTTTATTTAAAAAATAAACAACAGCCAAGCATTGTGGCTCATGCCTGTAATCCCAGCACTTGGGAGGCTGAGACAGGCAGATTGAAGATTCAAGACCAGCCTCAGCAACTTAGTGAGACTCTCAGCAACCTAGGGAGACCTTGTTTCAAAATAAAAAAAAATAAAAAAGGGCTTAGGGTGTAGCTCGGAGGAAGAATGCCCCTGAGTTCAATACCCAATGCCACAAAAAATAATAAAGAAACAAACAAGTAACAATTTCACAGATGTTCTAAAAGCCAGGCATGAGACAGAGTGAGGCCATGCAGGAACAAGAACTGGAGGGGCCTCGAGGCCATCCCTCCCATTCCTCAGTGGCCTCTTGGTCTCTCAGTTCTGTTCTCCTCTGAAATCCGCCTGTGCCCCTGCTCCCGCTCCACAGGCGGCTCTCTGGGTTTGTTCAGGGCTTCCTGCTAGCCCATATTTCAGTCGCAGGTGGTTTGACCTATCACAGTGGTGTCTCTGGATCCTGCTGGGCATGACCTTTCAGTTCAAGCATTCATCATCAGCTCCGCCTGTCAGTTTCTCAATTCCCAGGGGGAATGTCTGGAACAGGCCCAGTCCTGTGTCACATAGTACTCCTCCTAGAACTAAGAGTCACTGATAGTGGTGTCTTTACAATGAAATGTGAGAAGAGAGGAAGTAATTAGCATGTCAAAGTCCTCATCTTCCTTTTAGAAGTCCATTTAATTTATATTATTATACTAATAACTTATATTCTTTACTGAAAAACCAAAAAAAATCAAGATAAGCAAGCACAGTTTTTAATGCTTACAATCCAACCACTCAAGTATAAATACTGCAAACATTTTGGCACGACCTTCCAGAATTTTAAAAATACACACATATTTATATGTGCACTAATATTTTTTTAAACTAAAACACGATTACTTTACACACAATACTTTTTTCACTTAAAACTATACAAGAACATATTGGATCTATTTCTATGAACATAAATCAATATCACTTTCTATTACTGCATAATATTCATTTTATAGGTGTGCTGTAATTTAACCAGGCAGCTCTTATTAATGTCTAAGTTGTTTGAGTCTCTTTCTTGTTAGAAGGAACACAAACACTCAGATATACATTCTTATACACTTCTGTTTGTATCGTTTCTGGAAACTTTCCTTGGTATAAATTCCTTCAAGGGGTCTTCTTGTTTAGAAGGCACGAGACATATGACCAGAGTGTTGTGTGCAAATGTGGTTCTGCTACACATTTCCACAGGTACTATATCTATATGATGTGCCAGCATCCTCACATCCTGGGTACCATCATTCTCTTTAAACTACCTGAGTTTCTTCTTAACTGCCTCATTTCCCCCTGACTTGCCATCAGTGTGGCAACTTGGGCTAAAGTCAGATGGCTTACAGCTCCCTCAAGGCCAGCGATACTTCATCGGTGACTCTCCTTGGCCACATACTTCATTTGAAAAAGCATTATTTTCAGCCTGACCTTTTTCTTCTTTGCTGTCTTTGTAACTTGCTAAAATATTTGTACTGAGCATCTGCCTTTCCTTTACCAGCTGGGATGAATCCAGGAGTGCAGTTTTCCTTCTCTATTTAAAGCTGTCAAATATACCATTTCCAGGTTTAGCCCAGAAAGTCTACTAAATATTCATCTTTGATCATGGAGTACAGACATATATGCTGATAAACTTGATAGTCTGGTAAATTCTCTGAGGGCCTTATACTGAATCAGGCTTTGCCAGCCTAGTACCTGCTTGCTTTTATTTTATTTTTTAATAGACATTAATTGTACATATTAACCAAGTTCAGTGTGAAATTTCAACACATGCATACAGTGTACACTGATCAAATCCAGCCTCCCTTTGACCATCTCCCTCACCTCTAGTCTGTACTGTATTCAGCTTTACTTTTTTTTAATGTCCATATATGAGAGAGAAAATGTAGTACTTATCTTTCTGTGTCTGACTTATTTCACTTAACATAATGTCCTCCAGTTCCATCTATTTTGCTGCAAATAACAGGATTCCATTCTTTTGTATGGTTGAATAATACTTCATTGTTCACCTACACCACATCTTCTTTATCCATTCATCCATCGATGGACAAGTTGATTCCATATCAGCTATTGTGAATAGTGCTACAATAAACATGGGCCTGTGGGGGCCTTTGGTGTGCTTATTTCATTTCCATTGGATGTGTACCCCAAAGTGAGATAGATAGAATAGCTTCTTATTGTTTATGGGAAACACATATTCATTCACCTAACCATTCACTTATTTATTCATTTATCCACTTATATTTTCCAAGGATAGTTAGGCTATAAATCTCTTAACTCTCTGAGGAAAATTTTTTATAAAGTCACCCTTAAGTAAGCTTTTCAATATTAAGTAGTTTATCAACAAGAACAAATGAGAACAAGTGTGTATTCATGTGACAAGTTTAGGTGATCAGTAAAAAAATGGCTTAATGACTTTCTTTTGGCAGTACTGGGGATTGAACCCAGGGCCTCATGCATGCTAAAGCAAGTGCTCTACCACTGAGATACACCCACAGCCCTTTCTAATTTTCATTTTGAGTCAGGATCTCACTAAGTTTCCCAGGCTGGCTCGAATTTGTGATCCTCCTGCCTTTGCCTCCTGAGTTGCTGGGATTACAGGTATGTGCCACCATCCCCAGATTGAATGTTTTTTTAATAAAAGGAAAATATATATTTAATGAAGTAGTTTCTTAAAATATAGGAAAGAACAAAGCAAAAATCCTTTGTGATTATAGAACCCAGACATAATCACCAGAAACACATTTATTTCTATTTTCTGAGTACTTGTCTTCAGCATAATCCCAAATAATAGCTGTGGAAGAATCACTTCCCAAAGAGCCTTCAGGATGCAATAAAAAACATCTTTACAATGACTGCTTATATGAAATGAATAATGATAACCATTAGGAAGGAAGAACAGTAGGCATCTAGTCAGTGAAGAAAGAGAGAGAGAGAGAGAGAGGGAGGGAGGGAGGGAAGGAAGAAGAAGCAAAACCAGGGAGATATGGAGAGGAAATAAACTGAGGAAATGTCAAACCAAAAAGTGGAAATAGCTGGTGGTTTATAAAAGCAAAGGAAAGAATATAGGGGAAAGAGAGGGAAGGGCCCAGCATTAGAACAGATCCTTTTATTAATCAGGACACTTTTAAAGCTTCCAAGTCACAGAAACTCACTGTGAAGCAGGATGCACAAAAAGAGGAGATTATTTGAAGTCCTGCTGGTGTGTTTCTAGTAACTAAAGAAAAGATTAAATAAACAACTGCATGCAGAGTTCAATTGTGCCTCTCAAACAAGTGGAACCAGGAACTCGAACACCAGTAGCACTCTTCACGTGTATCTCTTGTCTTTGCTTTTCTCTGCACAGCTCATAAATCATATCCCACTGTAGACCAGCTGACACCATGTGACAGAAAAAAATGACTGCCAAGTGCCGGCATGCTTCCTACCCAAGGACTCCAACAACCTGAGTGGGACTTAGTTGCAGTTAGGAAAAAACCCAGGGATTTCTTCGATTTGCACACTTTGGATAATGTGTGCACTCCTGAACCAATCAATCAAGCACAAACATGGAGGCACACTCTAGAACTGCATGGTTAGAGGATAAGCGGTTCCCAGGAGGGTAGGACTGTTTCAAGAAGGCCCTGGGCAGAAAAACTAGAAACACTTACTGCTCTTCCCAAAGTAGCAAAATTTCAAATCATTTGGAAAAATGTTGAGAGATAACAAGAGATCACTGTAGCCACCTGTCTCCCTAGAAAGCATAAAACAGGTGAGGTCCTCTATGGGTCACCCTCCCAGTTCCCATCTGGTTGGAGGTTCCTTTCAACTCCTGCCAATGGCCCCCCACAGCCCTGGCACGGTCACAAGAAATATTGAGTGCCTAGTAAAAGATTCCAAGGCAAATTTAAGTGTTTTCTTGATTAAGTCCTATACAAATCTCAATCTTTTGGAACCAATCCCTCAATACCATAGCTAATGAATGAGTCACCCCAGTAGAAGTCATGGAAGATAATGGGGTAGGGGCACCTTTGTTGTGTGATAACCTCCTAGTGTTGATCAGTTTATGTCAAAGCCCAGCGGAGTCACCATGAAGAGATGGAGAAATAGGCAGTGAGTCAGGGTGCATTGGAAAGGGAAGGAACAAACCTTAAGTCTGGAATAAGAAGCCACAGCTCCAGGAGCATTTCACTTTCAGAATACACTATGAACCCAACCCTAGATTTTCTTTGTATTTTTTTCACAAATCATGGGCTAGGAACCATTTTTTTCATTTATTTATCTAGTACTCTTTGAGTTATTGAAGTAAGATTCTACTTAAAGACATTCTAACTATTTCTATTATCCAACATTTTAAGCAGACTATCATTCTAGCCCATCTGACCTACTAGATTATAAATTCCATAAGAGCAAGGGGTCTATTTGATATAGTTTTTTGGGGGGTGTAATACTTGGGATTGAACTCAGGCATTCTACCTCTGAGCTACATCCCAGCCCTATTTTATTTTTTATTTTGAAACAGGCTCTCACCAAGTTGCTAAGGGACTCACTAAATTACTGAGGCTGGCCCGGAACCTGTGATCCTCCTGTCTCAGCCTCCCAAGTATTGGGATTACAAGTGTGCACTACTGTGACCACCTGATACAGTTTTACATTAAAGTGTCTCCCTCTCCAAGCTCTTGGTGAGTGATTATTAGGCTCAGTAAATACATGAGATTGAATCAATACATCATCATAAAGTACTTGGACATAACAACTATGCCCACAATTAAAGGAGGCTTAAACACCTTCTATAAATAAGATTTTGGTAATCCACACTTCTGCTACTTTTTAAATCATGTTTAATTCACTTCAACCAATATTTTATTGAGTGGCCAGCTCTGTACAGTGCATTGTGCTGGGCATTCACAACATTGGTTCAATAAAATTATCGCTTACTTCCAGAAAGATAGAAGCTCTTAAAGAAAAGTTAGACTGCTATAGAAATAAAGAGCAGGCAAGTAAATTTTAACCATTGTTTGCTGACAAGATGTGGGGGATGAAGCTGACAGCTTCAAGCTGGCTACAGATCCGAGAAGCCTTCAGCAACTCTTGCATCAAAAAGCCCAACAAGCTAAACCCAGCATTTTGCTGCTGCTGTTGTTACCATTTTAAGATCAAGCAGAATGACTCAGAAGGGCTGCCCCCCTCCCTGCACCATCACAGTCTCCAGAAAAAGGCATGGATGTTACTCTGTTGGAAGAGCCACAGTTAATGTAGCAGCATTGCCATATATTAACAAGATTATTCAGGAACCGTGTGCAGACCACTGAAAGCTCCACTGTGCTTAATTGGGCATTTGGACAGTCAATAACATGGTCTAGTTCTTTTTTCCCCCTTGTGTTATTTCCTTTCATTTGGCAAAAGCAAGCTTTGTTGTTTGTTGTTTTGTTTTGTTTTAACTCAGTGTTCTATGCACTGCCAAAGAGGAAGGAAGACTTTTCCGTTCTCTCCAAATATGAGGCTCCCTCTGTTGAAAAAAAAAACAATTCATCTTACTTTTTCCCTGAAACTTTCACAGCAGCAAAGCCAACCCAAACAAGTCCAAACTTCATAGGTCATTCAGCTCCAGAAATGCCAAGAGACTGGATTTTTGCTTCTTAGTCACTGTGGGAATAGGTGGTTATAACAAGAACTGTGACAGTAAGAGGGAAGGCACAATATTCACTAGCCCTATCCCATGTCTCTGATCCCTCCTGCTGACAGATATCGGATGTAGGGAGCAGTAAACAAAACCATTAGTCTAACCACATGTCTCTTTTCAATTTTGTCATTATCTCCCATATGAGTGTGGCCTCTTTTACTCAATTATGTACAAAAAAACCAACTACTTCTACATTTTCTTCTTCTCCCCACCACTTTTAATGTGTATAAAAGATTATCTTTTATTTTTCCATCATAAAAAGTATAGAATGTCAAGTATCAAATGGAAGTTGCAAGATAATCTGTAATATGTAATCAGAATGGGTTTTCCCCCCTGACTAGAATTGCAGATAGCTAGAAGCCCCTAGTGTAGGCCCTTGGCTGCTTTGATGCTTTATTCCTTCACACTACAAATTCCTTTTTTTCTCTCTCAGTTGGATCCCATTTTCCAATTCAGTGTGGCTTTCTTCTTTCTGTCTTCTTTTTTTTTTTTTCTGTTTGGTACTGAGACATTCTACCTCCCAGCCATATCCCTAATCCTTTTTTATTTTGAAACAGGGTCTCACTAAGTTGCTGAGGCTGGCCTTGAATCTGCAATCCTCCTGTCTCAGTCTCTCAAGTACTGGAATTATAGGCATGCACCCTGCACCAGGCTTTAAATAATACTTTTTTTTTTTTGGTACTGGGTACTGAACCCAGGGGCAGTCTACCTCCGAGCTATAACCCCAGCCCTATTTCATTTTTTTATTTGGAAACAGGGTCTTGCTAAGTTGCTGAGAGTCTTGCTAAGTTGCTGAAGCTGGCTTCAAAAATATGATCCTCCTGTCTCAGCCTCCCAAGTACTGGGACTAGAGGCTTGAACCACCACTCCCAGCAACCTCAGTGGTGGATCCGCTGAACCTGTAGAGCCCTGGATTTGAAATTGTGGCCCCAAGTGTCTGGATGGCTGGGTTGTGTGTTTCTGTGCTTGTGCAATAGAGGTGCTTTGTTCCTGTAGCTGGAAGCAGCCATTCATGGAAAGGTTAAGGGGGAAAGGAAGCGTCGGCCTCGTTTTCCATACCAGCATTACTTTCACGGCTCATGGATCTCAAGGACTGCATTTAGAACAATCCTCACTGTGGCACTCAGAAACGATGGCAAAAAGTCACATTTTCAAAACTTCATGCAGATTGTATTCCTGTTGGAAATCAGCCCTATGATTTCTTAATTGTCTTCTTACTGTCCGTATTTAAAGAACATTATGGCCCTTTCTGTGTTTGGTTAATTAAATATGGTTTAGTGAAGGACAAAAAAAAAAAATATGATCCTCCTGTCTCAGCCTCCCAAGTACTGGGACTAGAGGCTTGAACCACCACTCCCAGCTTTTTAAATAATACTTTTTTTAAAAAATTGGTGCACTGTAATCATACATCTTGACAGGTTTCAGGCTGGTAGAAGAATACATGCACACATCAGTCAATTAGCCCTCCCCCAATTCCCACCCCCATTTTCTTCCCCCTCCCTCCTTCTCGTGTTCAGCATAGTAGTTGAGTTTGATATATTTGTGTATGTACGTCCTGTGCATTGGGGTGCTTCCCTCTTCTCCCCTGCATCTTCCTCAGTTATGTCGCCTTCTTTACTCATCTGAGGTTTTCTCCATCACCCACCCATGTCCTCCAGGGGGGCCGTGGTTCACCCGCCTGTTTCCTCAGTGCTGGGGTGCTCCAGGGTGGGGCCATGGCTCACCCTCCCGTTTCCTCAGTGCTGGGGGTGCTCCGGGGCGGGGCCATGGCTCATCCTCCGGTGACCTCCGTGCTGGGCTGCTCCTGAGCAGGGCTACATCATCTTTGTCTCTCCTCGCTCTCGCTGCGGAAGCAGAGCATGTGGCCTGCTTCTTGTAGCCATCTCCATCATACAGTCGTAGTTGCGGGTCTGGTCCGACTTGAGCCTCATCGTGGACCAGAGTTGACTGCTTTTGATGATGGTCTGTAGTCGCTGGCTTCACAGGGATCTGCTGCTTCTTTGCTACAGGTCTCTGGGAGCCGAGGTGCCGGCGTGGCCTCCAAGATGGCACCACCGCCCCTGCTCTCCGCTCACCAGGTGAGATGCGTGGAGCTCTTTACAGTCCTCTGCTCTCTCTGCTGCCTCCTATCCTGCTGCATTTCGGCTGTCATTGTTTTGTTGAGTTTTGTCTGCTTTTCTTTCCTTGTCAAGAAGCGGTCTTCCCGCTGGTTGAGTTCTGAGTCTCAGAGTGCCTAAGCACGCTGTCTCCCTTTATCCTGCCATCTTTAATCAGATCTAAATAATACTTTTTATGTTTTTAATGTCTTCTACCTCCAAGCTACACCCCCAGCCCTACTTTTTATTCTTTATTTTGAAACAGGGCCTCACTAAGTTGTGGAGGGCCTCACTAAGTAGCTGCAGCTGGCTATGAACCTGGATCTCCTGTCTCAGCCCCCCAAGTGCTGGGGTTACAAGTGTGCGCCACCACTCCTGGCTTAAATAATACTTTTTAAAAGTCATTTTTTTCTCTGAATTGGTCTTGTTTTTCCCAAGTTGACTTTTTTTAAATTTGTTTTGATCTGTGAGATCTGTGAATCTTCTTTTACATATTTTCCTCAGATGTCTCTTCAGCATTAAGAATGATATCCTTGGGCTGGGATGTGGCTCAGTAGTAGAGCACTTGTCCAGCATGAGTGAAGCCCTGTGTTCAATCCCCAGCACCGCAAAAAAAGAGAGTGAGAGAGATCTTCAAAAGTTTTGTAGGCTTTGAATACATGGTGGTGCTTGTCCACTGTGGGCTTTACCATTTTATTGTTCAATTCCTATTGCCAGCATATTTAAGTAATACATCTGGTTCCCCAGATCAGACTCTTTTAGGCTTTTGCTACAAAGCAAAGATCTGGAAAACATGGCATGCAAGACTAATAGGGATTTCAGTATTTAACAAGTAAATATTCACTCAATCCACCTGTTTTCAGTTAGCCCCTCTATCAGTTTCCTATTGCTGGCCTAACGAATTATCATATACTTAATGGCTTAAAACAACACAGATTTATCATCATCATCCAGTTCTGTAGGCCACAATCTGAAAGGTTGTCAGCAGGTCCGGATTCTGTCCTGGAGCCTCTAGGGAGAATCCATTTTCTGGCCCTTGCCAACATCTAGAGGCAGCCCACATTCCATGGCTCCTGGCTTACTTCTTCTATCCATAAAGCCAACAATAGCAATCAACCCTTCTCCTACCACTATCTCTCTTATTGCTGCGTCTTCTTCCTCCCTCTTCCTCTTATAAAGACCCTTATGGCTACATTGCCCCAACCCTAGATAATCCATACCAATTTTCCATTTCGAGGTTAGTTAATTAGCAATCTTAATTCCTCCTATAACCTTAATTTGCCTTTGCCAGGTAACCTAAAAGTTTTTTAGATTCTGAGGCTTAGGAAATGAATTATCTTTGGTAGCCATTATTTTTGCCTACCATAGTACATACGTCTTCAATTGTGATTTAGGGTGTTTCTTAGTCTGTTTTCTATTGCTATAGCAAAATATATGATTCTGGGAAGTAGGGAAAGAAAATAGGATCAATTGGGTCACAGTTCTGGAGGCTGAAAGTCCAAGATTAATGGACTTTAATTAATCTGTTCAGCCTCTGGTGAGGGTCTTCCTGGCTGCATCACAACATGGCGGATGGTATCATGGCAGGACTGCGTATGAGAGGGAGAGATCACATGGTGAGACAGGAAACCAGAGAAGTTTGGGGGCCAGACTTGCTCATTTTATAACAACCCACTCTCACAGGAACCTCCAGGGTCCTGCAAGAACTACATTAATCCCTTCAGAGTGGCACCCCCAATGACCTAATTACATTCCAGCACATGAACCTTTATGGAACAACTCAAACCACAACAGGGTGTCAACGAGTCCCTTCATTTTATCCTCTTCATAAACTAAACCTTCTTCTTCTGGGGTGGATGATGGAGGAAATGGCAATTAATGAGATGGGGAGATGGGGAGATAGGCAGATGGGGAGTAGGATCTGAGTCTTAACTGCAATACTTTTTTTGTGTGTTTGTGGTACTGGGGATTGAGCCCAGGGACATTCCACCTCCAAGCTGCACCCCCAGCCCTATTTATTTTTATTTTGGGGTCTTGCTAGGTTGCTGAGAGTCCCACTACTTGCTGAGGCTGTCCTTGAACCTGCAATCCTCTGTCTCAGCCTCCCAAGTACTGGGATTACAGGCATGCACCACCATACCCGGCTTTAACTGTAATACTTCTTAAAGAATAACAATGAACCCTCCATTTTTTATCTCCACATTCATCCTCCCATTCCCATAAATACCTGGCATGTATACCAGGTATATCGATTTTTGCAACTTTAGAAGATTTTGTGGATTACATTAATACATTGGGTTGCTTCTTGATTTTCTCCGCTGCAAGCTTAGAAGTCAAATTTCTCAAACATCTCTAAATCCATTTAGTCTCTCTTGAGTTTCCAAAATTTCATTATTATGAGCTTTTCTTCAGTTCTCTTTATTCTTGTAAGCATACATCTTTGTAGTAGGTTGATTGTAGAAATATCTGTAATTAATCCCCTCCTCATATTCATATCCCTTGCAATATAAATTTGTAGCTTCTCTAATTAGGTGGCAGAGGCAATTGTCCCATCCCTTAAGTCTGGGCAGGCTTTGTGATTTGGTTGGGCCAACAGAATGAAGCAGAAGTGACAACATGCCAGATCTGAGGGGAGACCTCAGGAGACCTTACCTGCTTCCACTCACTTTCTTGGGATCCCCTTCTTCTCCACATGAACAAGCCTGAACCAGCCTGATGAGGGACAGGAGCCTGAGTCAGCCCAGCAGTGCCTGCTGAGGCCCTAGAGGTGTGAGAGTACAGCCAAGATCAGCAAAGCTGCACCTGGCCTGCAGCTGACCACAAATACAAGAGAGTCCTGCCAGGACCAAAAGAGTCATCTATTTGTGCCAAGTCCACACTGCTGATTCATAGAATCTGAGCTAAATAGATGGGTAAGCTACTATATTTGGGAGATATTTTGTTATGCAGCAAAAGCCATCTCATACAGCATTTTAAAATCCCTTTACTGTTATTGAGTGGGTATTTCGAGGCTGAATGTGTTCAGCCCTCCATCTTTATCTGGAACTCCTAATGGATTGTTTTCTCAATATGAGACCTGTTCAATTGGGAATCATAGAGGCATGCATAGATATCACATCAAAACTTAGTTCTTAAAATTTACCACTTTCATTTTAATTCATTCACTTGATTATTATAAAGTGACAACTTCATCCAAGGCACAGCTGATACCACTTCTGATTTATGATGCTCCCTTTCAATTAAAGAAGCAGTCCCAGTGAAGATACTTAATGCTCTGGGTGAAGTATGTTCCTACCCTTTCATCGTATGAAGTAGGGAGTCTGTCCGCATCTTCGGTCACAGGCTAACATAAAATATAATTTTGAAATATGTCCAGTTAACAATACATTAAAATCAATTCTACTGATTCACATTTTGCTTATTTTCCATAAACAGCCTATTTAAAATGGTATAGTCTATCTAAAATGGGGTAAAGCTTTCTAACATAATAATAGTATATAGTCCACAGTTCAGTGTTCAAATCAAAATTGTAAGTTTTGCAATCCAAAGTCTAAATTTAAATTCCTAACATTTACAATGCCTGGCTTTGTTGGCATTTATTGATTTTATTTTTATCAACTCTTCAAACATTAGTAATTTTCATCATCTGAATAGCTATTTTTATTTCAATTTTGACTATAAAAGAAATTATCTGAAATATTTTAGTAATCCATCTAGTTAGACAATGAGTTTTCCATGTTTTTAAAGGAAGATTGTGTTTTGGCTCTGACTGCCAAACCAAAGCAGGATATAGCTATAACCAATACAATAATTTTTATATCAAATCCTAATTATGAAGCCCAGGAATACAACCATCATTACATACAAACTTTTAAAAATTTTTTTCTCAGCACTTAGCTTTTGTTAAGTGGGTTACAATTAAATGTGCTTATTTTAGTCCTAAATTCAATGATAATAGCTAATTCACAGCATTTGGAGGCAATATAAAGGATTTCTGAGTAATATACAGCAAACAATAAAAGCAAAAGAATGCAGTCATCTTGTGACCTTGGTTATTAATGGATTTATTGCTTCTTTTACATCCATCAATTTTCATTACCATTTTCTACATAAAACGAAATGCCAATATTCTGGGTGTAGCCACGCGATGGGAACATATGAAAAGCATACCATCTGGAAACTATATGGAAGCCCCATGTCCAAGTGAGAACACATGCTAAAAGTGGTAAGAAAGATAGGATATGAAAAGAGTTCAAGGAGATAATGGAAGAATAGGAATAAAAGCTACTATTTTTGAGAGTTTTCCATTTTACCTCCTCTCACAAATCCTATTGGTACTATTATCATCTCATTTTACAGATAAGGCAACTGAGATATAGAGAGGTTAAGTAACTTCCCTAATATTAATAGCTAGAGCGGGATGAAGCTAGTGCTCAGGCCCAGGCAACCTGTCTCTAGAGCCAGGGGTTTGATATCGTACTAAGGACCCCACCTCTAAATGGAGCTGTGTGCACATTACTTTATGCAACTTTACCCTTATTTAATCCACATTCCTCTGGTAACTCTAAAAATATTCTATGAGACATGAAAATTATTGTATTGTGAAATTATTGAATTGTAAAAATTATTTATTATGGAATTAGATCATCACAATTTCTTGGTGATTTTTAATAGTCATTTTATTTATTTATTTATTTATTTAAGAAGCATCTCACTTTTATTATAAAATTCAGAACAATTTATTAAGAATTATCTGAGGGAAAAGGGGAGTCAATTTCCTGGGAAAAATCATCTCTGGTTTCTCCCAGGTGGGGGCCTCTCCACTGTAATGTGTGAAGTGCTTGGCAGTTGGCAGTCGGAGCAGCTGAGTCCACTCTGGCCGAAGTCAGGATCCAGGGAGCTGGTTTCATCCACCTCATCTGGCTGGTCTCTCTGGAGCGATTCTGTTGCTCAATAGTCTGGGGCGCCTCTACCCCCCTCTCTCTGGAGCGACTATTGGCTCCAGGGGCCAGCACACAGCAGCAACAGGTGCAGATAATGCAGGTAACAATCCTCCTGGTGACCTGCCTCCAGCCCTTCCTGTCCTCCCAGGTCCTGTAGGCCGGCTCACGATGGGGTTGCCGGGTGCTGGCCTGGGGGGCCTCAGGGTCATGCTGGGGGGCTGTGCTGGGAGTGGGGGGTCCTCTTTGGTGGGCAGCTCAGGGGAATGGCAGGCAGGCTTTCTCTTCTGCCCTTCTGCCTGGACTGTGTGTCCTAACCAGAAGGCTCGAAGGTCGGCTGGCTGGCTCTCCTCTTGGGTGGCAGAGGGAAGGTGGAAGGATCTGCTGGGGATGGAGTCGGCCCAACACACCGAACCTTGGTACACGCTGCCCAGTGGCTCACACTGTTGGATCAGCAGGTATGTAGCCATTGCGATGTCAAATGTCCTGTTCGACACTTATAGCCAGATCTGGTGTGGGTTGTAACCCAGGCAAAGTATGACTTTCAGTATTGCAGGGTTCAGGCATTTGGGGAGCAGCTCCCTAGGAGGCGGCAAATGCTCTTTACCAGGTCTCAGCCACTTCTGGGTTAATAGTAAGTGGCTGATGATGAATTGTGGCTGGATGGTGATGTGAGGGGGGCACCGAGGACCTTCCCTGCTGCACCTTCTCCTGCAGCTGCTCCCAGATGGTGCTGGTGAACAGGACACAGCCTATGAGCATAAAGTAGAGGGTGAACCCCAGGCTCCAGAGGTCTACCGCAGGGCCATATCCTTGGCCCTAGTAGACCTCTGGGGTGCAGTAGACAGGAATGCCACAGACAATGGTCAGCTTCTGCCCGGCCTTGAAGCGGCAGCTCAGCCCAAAGTCAATGACTTTGACATTCTCTACTGAGTCCAGGAGGATGTTATGTGGCTTCAGGTCCCTGTGCAGGATGCCTCTCTTGTGGAAGTAGCACACTGCACTCACAACCTGCCGGAATACCCTCCAGGCCTCCTCCTCCTCCAAGCTACCAGACTCCCTGACGTGGTGTAGCAGCAGCCCCTGCTCATGTGCTCCATCACCAAGTAGGTGACGTCGGCCGTGTCTATGACCTTCAACAGCTGGATGAGTTCAGGTGTTCCACTGCCCTCATGATAGCAATTTTGGATCGAACAAAGGGGTTGTCCCTAAACAAAGGCAAGAACTTCACAGCCACCTCCGTCCCTGTGAGGATATGGCGGGCCTGTTTGACCTGGGCAAAATCACCCTTGCCAATGTCCCTCAGGATCATATAATTGTCCATGAGGACATCCTCACAGGGAGAGCTGGCTGCAAGGCCTGGCCAGGCCTCTCTACTTTCTCTCCTAGCACTGTCCATCGAAAGCTGCAATAGCAATAACGATGCTCGCTAAAAAAAAAAAGCCAACAAACAAAAGTACAACAAAATAACAAACCCAAACAAACAAACACACATACGAAACAACAAAGCCAAAAGCCCAAACCAACAAATCAGGTCCATAGCCACTAATCCACCAAAAGCGCTATCCTGGAGTCTGACAGGTCACCACCAAGAGCTCCCTGTACTAATGGACAAAACCAAGCAGCGTCAAGGGCCTTGTATAGCCGATCCTGGGGACTCCCTCATTATGGTTCCTTGTGAGGTCACATGGCTGGGTCACAGCTAGGTGTGGCCCACTGTGGCCATCTCACTTTTGGGCCTCCAGGACTTTTCCACTTTAAGAAGAGTAAGAAGGACTCTAGAAAATTTTTTGTTTTGGTGGGTTATGGAGGCTGATGTTTACTTGTTTCAAAATTAAAATTTGTAGGATGCTTCAATGGTTTTTTCATTTCGAGTCAAAAAAAATCTAATAACTTTTGCCTTTGAAAGACCTCATCATATCTACACTCAAGGCATTCAATTTCTTTATCTTTCAACTTAAAATGATTGGTATCAGAAGAATGGTAGCACATCACTCATACCATGAAAACGAAATGCTCTGTTCCCTAAGACACCATAGGGCACGTTAATATCTATGGGGCTGAGTGAAAGAGAGCTTTCATCCTAATTTGTCCATAAGGTCCTCATCACATTTCTTTCATTTAATTATTTTAAAACTTTTATTGGTGCATTATAATTATATATCACAGTGAGGTTCAAAGTGATACACACAGCACTTGGTGTATTTCCTTTGGCATCCCTCCCAACTCCCCTTCCTCCCTCCCTGCACGTTAGATTGGTAGTGATATCTTCATATAAGGATATAGCACTATTTGTTTTTTAATATACTTTTACTGGTGCAGTATAGTCTCACATCATAATGTAAATCATGTTGATAGTAACATACATGCACACAGCATTGGTGGGCTTTCCCCTGGCTCCCTCCCCCACCTCCCCTTCCCCACCTCCCCTTCCCCATACAGGGTACTGAGATTGACATTGGTATTTTCACATATGTACATAAAGCTGATGGTAGTAATTCCTTCATTGATCCCCTCACTCTTTCCCCCCCTTTCCCTAGACCCGCTCCCTGGCTGCACTGAGGTTTTGCCTCCATTATCTGGAGTCCCTCTGGTATCCTGATTACTCCCCAGCTTCTGCATATTAGAGAAAACATATGACCCTTCACTTTCTGTGACTTTCTAATCTCATTTAACAGTGTTCTCCAGGTCTTTGCAGGAACATAATTTTATTGTTCTTTATTGCTGAATAGAATTTTATCGTGTAAATATCCCACAATTTTGTAATCTATTCATCTGTTGATGGACACCTAGGTTGGTTCCATAATTTGGCTATTGTGAATTGTGCTGCTATGATCATGGATATGCATATATTACTGTAGTTCTTTGGTGTCAGTCCCTTTGGAAAGATACCCATGAGTGGTATAACTGGATAATATGGTGGATCCATTTCTAGTTTTCTGAGAAATCTCCACACTGATCTCCATAGCGGCTAAACTAATTTGCAATCCCACCAACAGTGTAGAAGAGTTCCAATTTTCCCACATCTTTGCCAACATTTATTGTTTTTTCACTTCTTGATGATTGCCATTCTGACTGGGTTAGATGGAATCTCAGTGTTGTTTTGATTTGCATCTCCCTGATGCTAATGAAATTGAACATTTTTCATGTATTTATTGGCCATTTTTATTTCTTCTTTTGTGAAGTGTCTATTTAGTTCAATTTCCCATTTCTTGATTGGGTTATTTGTTTTTTTAGTATAAAGCCTTTTAAGTTCTTTGTATATTCTAGATATTAGTCCTCTATCAGAGGGATAGTTGGCAAAGATCTTCTCCCATTCTGTAGGCTTTCTCTTTAGATTCTTGATGGTTTCCTTTGATGAGCAGAAACTTTTTAGTTTAATGCCATCCCATTTATTAATTCTTGTTTTAATTTCCTGAGCTATGGGAGTCTTGTTGAGGAAGTTTCTACCTGTGCCTATATGTTGGAGTGTTGGATGTATGCCCTTCTCTAGGAATTTCAAAGTCTCTGGTCTAATTTCCAGGTCTTTAACCCATCTTGAATTGACTCCTGTGCAGGGTGAGAGGTAAGGATTTAGTTCCATTTTTCTACAACTGAATAACCAGTTTTCCCAATACCATTTGTTGAAAAGGCTGTCTTTTCTCCAACATATATATTTGGCACCTTTGTCGAAAATCAATTTGCTATAAGTGTGTGGATTTCTGTATCCTCTATTCTGTTCCATTGGTCTATGTGTCTGTTTTTGTACCAATACCATGCTATTTTTATAACTATATCTCTGTAGTATAATTTGAAGTCAGGAATTGTGATGCCTCCTGCATGGTTCTTATTGCTGAGAATTGCTTTGGCTGTTCTGGGTCTTTTGTTCATCCATATGAAATTTACGACTGATTTTCCTAGGTCTGTGAAGAATGACATTGGTTTTGAAAGGGATTTCATTGACTCTGTAGATCACTTTTGGTACAATGGCCATTTTGATAATATTTATTCTGCCTATCCAAGAGCAAGGGAGATCTTTCCATCTTCTACGATCTTCTTCAATTTATTTCTTTGGTGTTTTATAGTTTTCATTTTAGAGGTCTTTTACCTCCTTGGTTAGGTTTATTGCTAGGTATTTTATTGGTTTTGAGGTTATTGTGATGGGTTTCAGGGTGGTAGAAGTATACATACACACCACGGTCAATTAGCCCTCCACAAATTCCCACCCCGATTCCCTCCCCCTTTCCTCTTTCTCATACTCAGCATATTAGTTGACTTTGGTATATTTGCATATGTACATCCTGTGCATTAGGGTGTTTCCCTCTTCCCTCCTCCCATCCCCCTCAGTTAGTTCTCCTTTGCTCACCTGAGGTTTTCTCCATCTTTATCTGGTGTCCCTCCTATGCCCTATTCTCCCTAGCTTCCGCATATTAGGGAGAGCATCTGACTTTTCACTTTTTGTGACTGACTAATCTCACTAAGCATAATGTTCTCTAATTCCACTAATTTTCCTGCAAATAACGTAATTTTGTTCTTCTTGATGGCTGTATAAAATTCCATTGTGTACATATCCCATGGTTTTTTAATCCATTCATCTGTTGATGGGCATTTTGGCTGGTTCCATAGTTTGGCAATTGTAAATTGTGCAGCTATAAACATAGATACACATGCATTAGTCTGCTAATTTGGTTTCCATTCTTTTGGGTAGATACCTAGAAGTTGTATTGCTGGGTCATAAGGTAGGTTCATTCCCAATCTTCTGAGGATCCTCCACACTGTTTTCCAAAGTGGTTGCACTAATTTGCAATCCCACCAATAGTGTATTAGAGTTCCTACTTCTCCACATCCTCACCAGCATTTGTTATTGTTTGTATTTTTAATGATTTCCTATCTAATTGGGGTTAGGTGAAATCTCAGGGTAGTTTTGACTTGCATCTCTCTGATTGCTAATGATGCTGAACATTTTTTCATACACTTATTGACCATTTGTATTTCTTCTTTTGTGAAGTGCCTATTTAGTTCACTTGCCCATTTTTTGATTGGGTTGTGTTCTTAGTGGTGAGTTTCTTGAGTTCTCTGTATATTCTAGATATTAGTCCTCTATCAGAGGAGTAGCTGGCAAAAATCTTCCCCCATTCTGTTGACTCTCTATTGAGGTTTTTGATAGTTTCCTTTGCTGTGCAGAAGCTCTACAGTTTAATGCAATCCCACATATTGATTCTCTTTTTGATGTCTTATGCCTTTTGGGTCTTGTTGAGGAAGATTTTGCCTGTGCCTATGTGTTGAGGAGTTGGACCTATGCCCTCTTCAAGCAGCTGCAAGGTCTCTGGTCTAATTTCCAGGTCTTTGATCCATCTTGACTCTTGTGCAGGGTGAGAAAGTGGGGTTTATTTCCATTTTTCTGCATGTGATTAACCAGTTTTGCCAACACCATTTGTTGAAGAGGCTAGCTTTTTTCCAGTGGCTCCTTTGTCAAAAATCAATTGGCTGTAATTGTGTTGATTTGTGTTTGAGTCTTCTATTCTGCTCCATTGGTCTATGTGTCTGCTTTTGTGCCAATACCATGCTGTTTTTATTACTATGGCTCTGTAGTATAGTTTGAAGTCAGATATTGTGATGCCTCCTGTATGGTTCTTGTTGCTGAGAACTACTTTGGCTATTCTGAGTTTTTTATTGTTCCAAATGAATTTAAGGACTGATTTTTCTATGTCTGTGAAGAATGACCTTGGTAATTTAATGGGTATTGCATCAAATCTGTAGATCACTTTTGGAGGAATGGCCATTTTGATGATATTTATTCTGCCTATCCAAGAGCATGGGAGATCTTTCCATCTTCTAAGATCTTCTTCAATTTTTTTTCAATGTTTTATAATTTTCCTTGTAGAGGTCTTTTACATCTTTGGTTAGGTTTATTCCTAGGTATTTTATTGTTTGGGGGGATATTGTGAGTAGAAATGTTTTCTGGATTTCATTTTCAGTGGATTTATGGTTGGCATACAGAAAAGCTTCTGATATTTTAAGATTGATTTTGTATCCAGACACTTTGCTGAATTTGTTGATCAGTTCTATAAGCCTTTGGTTGAGTGTGTTAGGTCTTCTACGTATAATAAGATCATGTCATCTGCAAATAGAGATAGTTTCAGTTCTTCTTTTCCTATTTGCACTCCTTTGATTTCCTTCTCTTGCCTTATTGCTCTGGCTAGAGTCTCTAGTACTATATTGAAAAGGAGTGGTGACAGTGGTCATCCTTGTCTTGTTCCTGTTTTTAAGGGGAACTCTTGTAGTTTTTTCCCCATTCAACATGATGTTGACTGTGGGCCTATTGTATATTGCCTTTATAATGTTGAGGTATATTCCTTCTATTCTGATTCTCTGCAGTGTTCTGATCATGAATGGGTCTTGGATTTTGTCAAATGCTTTTTCAGCATCTATTGAAATGATCGTGTGATTTTTGTCTTTAGTTCTGTTTATGTGGTGGATTACATGAGCTCGATCTAGTGGTGTGAGTGCTGTGTGGAAGTCTCTCAATATTATTGTATTTGGGTCCACTTGAGATCTGATGTCCTGAAGAGTTTGTTTTATAAAAGTGGGTGCACCCACATTTGGGGCATAAATATTTACTATCATTACATCTTCTTGTTGCATTGTTCCTTTTATTAATAAAGAGTGACCCACTTTGTCTCTTCTTATAATTTTTAGCTTAAAGTTGGCTTCGTTGGACAGGAGCATTGCTACCCCTGCTTGTTTTTTTATCTCCATTTGCATGGTATATCTTTTTCTATCCTTTCACCTTTAGCCTATGTATATCTTTGCCTGTAAAGTGAGTTTCTTGCAAGCAGCATATAGTTGGATTATGTTCTTTAATCCATATTGCCAATCTATGCCTTTTAATTGAGGCATTTAGACCTTTAACATTCAGCATTATTATTGAGAGATGAATTTTGTTTCCTCTCATTTTGAGTTCTATTTTCTGTTTGATGTAGTGTTATTTCTCCTTCACTTAGTTGCCCACCTGGTGAAGTTTGCCCCTCCTCTGGTTCTGGTATTTGCATCTTTTTTTTTTTTTTTTTTTTTTT
>PVJS01028797.1:0-25261 GCA_004027185.1 Glis glis
TTCCCACCCCCATTCCCTCCCCCTTCCCTCCTTCTCATGCTCAGCATAGTAGTTGACTTAGATAAGTTTGTGTATGTGCATCCTGTGCATTAGGGTGTTTCCCTCTTCCCCCCTCCCATCTCTCTCAGTTAGGTCACCTTTTTTACTCATCTAAGGTTTTCTCCATCTTTGTCTGGAGTCCCTCCTATGCCCTATTCTCCCTAGCTTCCGCATATTAGGGAGAGCATCCAACTTTTCACTTTTTGTGACTGACTAATCTCTTTTAGCATAATTTCTCTAATTCCATCCATTTCCCTGCAAATAACATAATTTTGTTCTTCTTTATGGCTGCATAAAATTCTATTGTGTACATATCCCATAGTTTTGTAATCCATTCATCTGTCAATGGACATCTTGGCTGGTTCTATAGTTTGGCAATTGTGAATTGTGCAGCTATAAACATAGATACGCATGCATTAGTCTGGTAATTTGGTTTCCATTCTTTTGGGTAGATGCCTAGAAGTGGTATTGCTGGGTCATATGGTAGGTTCATCCCCAGTCTTCTGAGGATCCTCCACACTGTTTTCCAAAGTGATTGCACTAATTGGCAATCTCACCAACAGTGTATTAGAGTTCCTACTTCTCCATATCCTCGCCAGCATTTGTTATTGTTTTTAATGGTTGCCATTCTAATTGGGGTTAGGTGAAATCTCAGGGTAGTTTTAATTTGCCTCCTCTGATCGCTAATGATGTTATTTTCAAAGTGACTGTTCTTGGCTTTGAGCTTGCTTGGGGCACTGTGACTCAGTTTCTGGAATTCTCATGAAGGTTTACTGTTATTAGGTTGGTGTCTCTGTGGGAGAATGAGGCCCGGGACCACCTATTTCACCATCTTGCTGACATAATTCTTCATTTTCTGTTGATTTCTTAACAAATCCACGAATGCTTCCCGTGGCCCCCAAAGCACAGAGCCCAGCTAATCCCACCACTTGCCCGTTACAAGGAGACGAGCTAGGAGGCCACGCTCTGCAAATCAACTCCGGCACTTTATTTTGTTTCTGTTCCAATGTAATAAGCTCATGGCCAGCAGTGTAATGTGATGTCCTCTTAGGTGGATGGAAAATTTAAAAAAAAAGGATGGAGGGAAAATGTCTATGTTAATGAAGTTGTTCCAACCGAATGCATTAAGAACGTCGACTTGGGAATCCCATAAATGGCAGACTAGGTCCCACGTGACCTCTCGGTGCAGAGTGTCAGAACTGAAATTCCCTGAGCTTTCATCTCTTCAATCAATAATGCCTGCTCCTTCATAAAGCTAGTATGTTCAATAACATTTGCAAACATTCTAGTCCGGAGCACAGCACGCCGTACACGCTCACGGTCCACTCTCCACTCCTCCAACCAGCCAGATTCGATGACAACTATTGTAAGAAGGAATAAACCACTTGAACATATGGAAAAGATGTTGTGTGATCCAAAACGACATTTACACGCACATCTCCTGTGCACATCTACAAACTAGTTGCCCCAGGGAACATAGGTGATTTAGCTGGCTCCTGCTAAGTAAATATCCTGGTGAATTTGTAAGTTTTATTTTTTTTTTACTTCTTGTCTAGAAAAGTAGAAATATAAAATCTAAAAAAAGTCAAGCGTCTGACTGAGCTATACCAAGAAGGTGAGGGAGATACAGTGAAAGGCAGAGTAGCAGGAGACAAAAGTACCTGACATTTTGATATCCCTGTCAGCTTTGCTTCAATACAAACTAGAAGCAGACAGGAAGACACTGACCTGTCTCAATGCCAAAGAATTTGACATTACCTATTAGACCTGAGCCTTAAAAATGTATAAAGGACCCAGGCACGGTGGTGCACAATTTTTATGGTTTTAGGTACCAGCTTAAAATAATATTTGTTTAAAATTTTAAAAACTTTTAAAGGGGATTGCAACTGTCCTGAAGTGTAGGAAATAAACAGAGAGCCCCTTCAAGAGATGCCAACAGTGATAACAGCCCAAATACAAAACTTCTGCCTGATTCTGCAAAGGCTCTTTAATGTTTTAGACACTGCTCTGGGGGATGAAGCAAAATCTTTTGAGATTTAATGTTTTATATATTCATAAAAACATAATCAGATGCATACTGCCATTAAAGTTTCTCTCATGGTTTCCATTTATGGTAAAAAGAGCAATATGAAAGGATAAAAAGAGCACAAATTGATAAAAAAAAAACCTCCCTCAAAAAAAAAAAAAAGAAAAGATTTGAGGAGCGCTCTCCTCCTCCAAGACAAGTGGTTTCTGATGAGGTATGATTGACACTATGAAGTTTGTACACCTGGGCCAATATTCTTGGGTTATTTTAATTAGAATATGAATTCGTACTGACAAACCTGTAAATGCTTCATCTCTTTAAATGGAACAAGATTTTCAGTCTTGCAAACAAACTTAATTATAACATGCAATAAAATGACAGCTGAGATCATATTAACGAGCTAGCAGATTCTTACCCAATAGTAAAAGGGTCCCAGCAAACTCCATTTAAATTTTTGTATTCATTTCACCAAAGAAAGGAATAGGTAGGGCGTGTAAACATTAAACACTGCTGGAGATGGAACTGGGAATCCTCCATCTGATTGAAGAGAAATGTCCCCACAACTTGGGGTGCTCGGTACAGGGCGTATTCCCCTCTCAAAGTACTGAGTGAGGCCAAGAATTATTGTTCTAAGCAGGTGGAGGTCTGCATTATATTAGTCAGAAAAATTCCTTTTTTGTGTGTGTGTGGAACTAGGGATTGAATCCAGCGGTGCTCTACCTCTAAGCTATATTCCCCAGCCCTATTTCATTTTTTTATTTTGAAGCAGGGTCTCATTGCATGCTGGCCTTGAACCTGCAATCCTCCTGTTTCAGCCTCCCAAATACTGGAATTACAGGCATGCACCACCATGTCCTGCTAGTCAGAGAAATTCTATAAAAAAAAACCCTGCATAGATTTTTTAAAATGCTTCAACTCATCTGAATTGCTAACTCGGAATGTACAAAGGTCTTGTAAAATGACCCTGTTTCAAGAAAAAGATGCATATCTCCGTGTTTAGATAATTCATTAGATACTCTTCCTTGTGAAGTCCATAAAAATGAAAAAGTCTCTCTCAGTATTCAGAGAATTTTGCATAAGTCGATGGGGCAGCCCAAAGCTGGTCACTTGTATAGTCTATTGGCATTTCCATGAATTCATGAGTGAATTACTACCTGAACGACCAGAATTTTACAAATCTTCAGGATAATTTCATCCAAAAAAAATTATACATAGCACTTTGACAATACATTCCTCTAAGAGAGATCACAGAGTTCTGCAAAAAGTATTTGAATTCAGCTTCTAGGCCATCGTGAAACTGCCCAACCACCTATGATGCTAAACCAAGGCTAAAAGTAATAGAAGCATTTTCTAAATATCAGATTCATTTAAAAGTCCCTGAAATTCCACTGCCTGACAACATTGCATAAGTGAATTCATATTTGGCAACTCCTCCAGAGGATTTGCAGTCTGGGATCCCTGAAATTGAATTGCAAACTCATCTAAATGCAGTCTTTTGACCTAGTTTTCCAAAGAAACATAACAATACAACTTTGGAGGCCAATGTGGAAAGAATGCTTGAAAGATTGTTATTTGACTGTGAAGCTGACCATGATATCTGCTGAAAAAGACATAAAAAAAATCACAACTCTTTTGCAGAGCAGTCATTGAGGTGGAAAGATGAATCTGTTGTAGGAAGAGATCAATATCATCTGTCACTACTTTTTTTCCTTAACTGGGTGTTGTGGTTCTCAACTGTATGCACAGCACACTTTCAGTTTGCCAAGTATAAAGGACAAAGGCCCATATCATTAAACTCATTGAACAATTTCATTCATATAGAGAAGTTTAAAAAGTTCCACAAACAAGTTCAAAGTTGAAGGAAACCTTTGAGTTCTCAAATAGCAGGTGACTAACTAAACTCCAAATGGACTCAGATGTACAATTACTGAATATATGGTAAAAATGTATATGCACCCTCTCTCAGTACAAACTGTCATCTGTGTGGGCCCATTCACTACACGCTTTCTCTCTCTCTCTTTTTTTTTTTTTTTTTTTTTTTTTGCCTGCAGTGATATTTCGAAAGCCGTGCTTGGAAACACCACCCTTTGCCACCCACATGCATTTTTAAAAATTGCATTCACCTGCACTAGGTAGTAAGTAAGCAGTTCTGTGCCAAGTACTCTGAGACTAGAAATACGAAAAAGCACACAATTGCTGCCCCAAGGATTTTATGTTTGCAGGGGCCAGTTGTAAGGCGGAGAGCTGGCCGCGAGAAATGTTTTAAATGGTACTATGTGGTCAAGAAGTTCAAAAGAACACAGGTGATTTTACAGGACTGGGAGGAGGGAAAAGGATCCTTGTAGAGAATTTGGAATTTCTAGGTCATGGGAGTTGGTTAGGCTTTGGGTAGACAAAGAAAAAAGAAAAGGTTTTTCAGGTGAGAGCACAGTACGTTCACAATAGGAAGGCGGGAAGACTCCGGGAATGGATCTAATCCTATTTGTCAGTTTTGGCCTTTGTTTCCTGTGCTTTTGGGGTCCCACCCAGAAAATCATTGCCTTATCTTGAAGTGTATCCCCTGTGTTTTCCTCTAGTAGTTTCAGTGCATCAAGTCTTATATTAAGGTCTCTGATCCAAAAAGCTTCTGCACAGCAAAGGAAACAATCAACAGAGTGAAGAGACAGCCTAGAGTGGGAGAGAGCATTTGCCAGTTATTCATCAAACAAAAGGGTAATAACCAGTATATACAAAGAACCTGAAAGACTTAGCAATAACAAGACAACCCAGTTTAAAAATGGACAGACTCTGAACAGACACTTCTCGAAAGAAGAAATACAAATGGTCAATAAACATAGGGGTAAACGCTCAGTGTCATCAGCCATCAGGGAAATGTGGATCAGTGCTACGGTGAGAGTCCATGTCACCCCAGTTAAAAACTCAAATGCTTAAGAATGTGGAGGAAAAGGAACCATTGTTGGGAATGTAAATTAGTATAGCCACCAGGGGGGACAATATGGAGGTGCCTCAAAACACTAAAAATAGAACTACGGTATCATCCAGATATCCACTCCTGGGCATGTACCCAAAGGAAATGAGGGCAGTATACAAAAGAGGCGCCTGCGTAGCTGTATCTATTGTGGCACTATTTACAATGACTAAGACACCAAAGCAGCCTAGGCACCCGTCAACAGACGAATGGATACAGAAAATGGGAGAATATGTACACATTGGAGTATTATTCAGCCATAAAGAAAAATGGGATCCTGTTATTTGCAGCAAAATGGATGGAATGGAAGGACATCCTGTTAAGCAAAATAAACCAGACGCAGAAAGACAAGTACTGTGTGTTCTCTCTCGTATGTGGAAATTAAAAGGAAAAAGTCAGCCTGAAAGTAGAATAGTGACTACTAAGGAGTGGGGAGGGCTCTGAGGGGTGGGCGGGGGAGCAAGGATGGTTGCATCTAATCAGCGCATGCTGTATGCACGTATGGAAACACCCACTGGATCCCACTAATGTGTGCAATTAATATGTATTTATGAAAAGTAAATAAATTTAAAATAAAAAAAAGATGTTAGGGTTGTCTACCATGTAACATCCTTCAGACCAGTAATGATCAGGGAGACAGGGAGAACTGTCTGAAAAATCAGACTAGGCTGATTAACAGGGCTGAGGTTGGAATTTTATTCATTAGACCTTTGAGTCCCAACAGAAGGTCTTGAGCAGTTATGTCAGATGAGTGGTGAGTACACCTGGGGTCAGTCCCTGCTTATTTCATTGTGCTTTAGCCATTTTACCAAGCCCACCATCGGTCAGAATGAGAACATCTAAGCACTGTGTTTTTTCATTCATGTATTCATTCATTCATTCATTCATTCATTCATTTATACTGAGAATTGAACCCAGGAGTGTTCTACCTCCATGCTACACCCCCCAACCCTTTTTAAATTTTTTTTGAAGCAGGGTCTTGCTAAGTTGTCGTGGCTGGCCTTGAACCTGTGATTCTCCTGTTTCAGCCTCCTGAGTACCAAGTACTGGGATTACAGGCGTGTGCCACCATGCCCGGCCCTAAGCACTGTATTATAACCAATGCCGTTTCCTCCTCTTTTTGCAGAGAAGCCAGTCTGAGCTGCTGCTGTGATTACAATCGGCAGTTTGTGATTTGTCTGAAATGCTCCAGTGCACAGAGTGGGATCAAGTACGTTCCACACAATTGTTTTACAAATAGAACTCCAACGGCATATTTTATGATTCATTTCATAGTATGACAATGAGAAACCAAAACAATGCCTCTGATGATGGTGAGATAAAACTATTCGTATCAGAAGCAGAAATATGCCATCCACTTTCATCGTTCAATCCTCAGTTTAGATAGAACACACGAATGTTAGGAAGGCCCTATCTCATTCCTTTTTAAAAGTAAGACAAGGATAATCAGATGCAATAAAGCATTGTCTGCCTGGGTCTTCAAGGCAGCTCTAAATGCTTGCCACATTTTAAATAGCACAGGTGCAGAACGAATGTATAACTTCTCCTCTTACCTAATTTTCCTTTTATATTACAAACAAAGCACACTGTAACAGCAGGGGTTTATTCTCTGTGCAGAAATTATGTAATCTAGGCAAGAAAATTTAATAATAGCTTCCAAATAGATGACAAAAACTGCTGAAAGATTGCAAAAATGACAAACAGTTGGAACTTGTACACGGACTTGGAAATGACCTCTTTAAACCAATATCCAATCATTTCATTCCAATGTTTTGTTTTTGATTTAAAAATCCTATTATTATAAAGATTTGGGAATAGAATGTGGGCTAGTCAAAAAGATACAAGTGCAAGAAAGTAGCTCTAAATGGAATGTTTTATTGAAGTAATCCATCCTTTTTACTATTTATATTTATTGTATTAGTTAGCTTTCCCATCACTGTGACAAAAATACCCAACAAGAACAACTTAAAGGAGGAGAGGTTTGTTTTGGCTCATGGTTTCAGAGGTTCAGTCCATGGTTGGCTGGCTCCAAGGCAGAAATATCATGGTGGCAGGGGGTGGCAGAGAAAAGGTACCTAACCCCCAAAAACCCAGTAGCAACAAGTTCTCCTTGGTGACTGTCCTCCTATCCCCAAACATCCCCCTCTATCTATAGCCAGCGCAGGTGCAAGGCAAACAATTTATGCTTTTCTTCCTCGATCCTTCATTACAGAAACGCTCTTGGCTGGTGGGTGTAGTGGACATTTTTCCACCTGCTGTTCGGCCTCTACTGGGAATTGTGGGACTTGCCACAGGGCCTAACCCTTTCCTGGCTGGTGTCTGTAACTGCTCAATAAACCCTTTCATTTCAGAGATGTCTCACTCTCCAGAGGTTTGGCTTAACACTCTGCAAACAAAAATGTGGTATGAGGCAGGAGATGGCTAGGTTACAGGCTGGTTAATTCACAAAGAATCTCCTTTATATTCCCCCAAATTCTCTTTCATTTAGATTGTTAGCTCTGGGGAATGAGGACATGTGTTTCCTTTTCTTTCTCCTTCCTTCCTTCCTTCCTTCCTTCCTTCCTTCCTTCCTTCCTTCTTCCCTCCCTCCTTCCCTCCCTCCCTCCCTCCCTTCTTAATTATTTTTTCCATTTAACATTTTCAATTGACTAGTGGGTCACTAAAACCATGGGAGGTGAAACCTCAGATAAGGGGGACTTCTATAATTTGGATTAATATATGGGTTTAACTGGCAGTGTTGCTGGTGTGTCAAAATTGTGTATTTCAGGTTTTATTGTTGTTGTTATTCTTTTCTATCTTCCCTTATTTTGAAGAGAATGAATTATGGACCACAAAGAAATTTTGAAATTGCAAAAAAACATGAATAATGATAAATGTGACCTCTTTCTTTCTTTCTTTCTTTCTTTCTTTCTTTCTTTCTTTCATCTTTCTTCTCTCTCTCTCTCTCTCTTTCTCTCTCTCTCTCTCTCTCTTTCATACTGGGGATTGAACCCAGGGGCATTCTACCTCTGAGCTATGTCCTCCAGCCCCCTTTTATAATTTTTGATTTTTGTTTTGGAACAGGGTCTTGCTAGGTTGCTGAGAGTCTCACTATATTGCTGAGACTTCTTGAACCTGTTACCCTCCTGTCTTAGCCTCCCACATTATTTCTTTCTTCATAAATGCCCAAACCCTTTGGAGCTAACCCCTCACCACTGTATGCCTGGATGCTGGACCTGGAGCTACAGGACTTAGGCTTACCGTGCTGCGTTTTGGTCTTGCTTTGGTCCCGTGCCCTCTTTCCATGCCCCTATTCCTCCCTTTTGGGGTGGGAGTGTTTACTCTGTGCCACCATACATTGGATGTATATGACTTGCTTTTTATTTTTACGGGGCTTACAGCCAAGAGTTTACCTTGAGTCTCAGAGTAGACTTTGGACTTTTGAACAATGCTAAAATTCCTAAAACTATGGGGATTTTTGGAGATGGGTGGATTGCATTTTGCATCGTGAAATGGGCATGAGCTTTTGGGAGCCAGGGCACAGCGTTATGGTTGGATATAGAATATCCCCCAGAGAAGTTCGTGTATTCTCAATGCAAAAATGTTTAGAGGTGAAATGATTGAATCGGGGCTCTAGTCTCATCAGTGGTTGAATCCATTGGTGAATTAATGGTTTGGATGGACTTACTGGGTGGTAATGTAGGCAGGCGGGGTGTGGGTGGAGGAGGCAGGTCACTGGGGGTGTGGTCTTGGGGACTATATCTGTCCCTGGTTCCTTTCTCTGGCGCGCTCTCTCTCTGCTTCTTATTTGGGTTTTGGGGGTTAAGAGTCTGGGAAGTTTACATACCTAAGACAGGATGCAAGGGCACCTGGTGGTCAGCCACAGTGAGTGGCTTCCCCGTCCAGGCAGGAATGTGAATTGTCTTTTACTGATTTGCCCTGAAGCTGTTAGCTTACTAATATCCCTCCATCCTCCAGCCCTTGTAGTGAAATTTAGGACAACTCAGATTTTTTTTTTAAATTGGCAGACATACTATTCTCAAATGCATGTGCACAACAAAGAAAAACAGATCTATTTTATTTTTTATTTTTTTGGTGCTGGGAGTTGAACCCAAGGGCATCCTACCTTCATGCTTTTTTTATTTTTTATTTTATTTTCCTTAGCCCTTTTATTTTTTATTCTGAAACAGGGTCTCGCTAAGTTGCTGAGGCTGTCCTCGAACCTGTGATCCTCCTGTCTCTGCTTCCCAAGTACTGGGATTACAGGCGTGTAACACCATGTCCTGCTTTAAATTGATCTTTGCAGGGAACCCTGGTGTAGCTAGCTCCCCTGCGGGAACATCTCTTCTCTTTATAGACTATAACTTGGTTCTCATGGGTCCAAATCCACAACCACTCCCTTCTCCCCTTCTGTTTTTCCATTTCCCTGTTTGATAGTAGATCCCCTGATTCAAATTACTGTGACTCCTAAATGCCAGTCCAACATCAGCAAACCTAGTGGGTAACTGCTGTAAGAGACTGGCAAATTTCAGCCACCAGGGGGCGCCCCAAACCTGAGGAGGCAGAAATTCTGAATTTCAAAAACAAAGACACTCTTGTGTGTGAAGGGGAAGGTGGTAACGGACTTATATCACCCAACCCCACATCATCTTTGGAATTCCGACCCTCTCTTTATTGTCTGTGTTGGAATTCCACAAAGGTGATAGGCTAGGAGGGGCCGGGGCCTCATCTTCCCATGTGAAGCTGGCGGTCCTTTGCGGGTGTGGGTGCTGGTCTAGAGCGCGTGGAGCAAACTCAGATAAGTAGGGTTGAAGGAGGAAGTCCTTGGGGGTAAGGTTGCCAGAAAAAAAGACGCAGCAATATTTGGGACACACTTATGCCAAAAATTATTTGTGGTTCATCTGAAATTTGAATTTAACTGTCTTGAATCTTTAATTTCTAAGTCTGGCAACTCAAATGGGGTAAGAGGCACCAAGAAAGGAGTTTAAAAAATATCTATCAGCCGGGCGTGGTGGCGCACGCTTGTAATCCCAGTACTTGGGAGACGGAGACCAGAGGATCCCGGTTCGCGGCCAGCCTCAGCTACTTAGTGAGGCCCTCCGCAACTTCGTGAGACCCGGTTTCAAAATAAAGTATAAAAAAAATAGGGCCGGGGGTGTAGCTCGGAGGTAGAACGCCCCTGGGTTTGATCCCCGGTACCGCAAAAAAAAAAGAAAAAATATATATATATGTATATCTGCTGTGTTGGAGTCACAGGAATTAAGATAGCAAGAGTCTGGGATGGGGATGGACAAGGGACTGAAATAATGATGTTGCCGACCACACTGCCCTGGAGTCACAGCTGGACATGAGGTAGTTTGTCTGGGTGTCTTCGAGCCAGGCGCATTCTTATGAGAGCCTGGAGAGTCCATTTTTAACACATTGGACTTTGGATGATTCAGTTAATACCTGTTCCTAATTACCATATTGCACTGTACCAGCTGTTTGCATTAATACTTCTCCAATTAAATTAAGCTGTGTGTGTGTATGTGTGTGTGTGTTGTGTGTGTGTGTGTGTGTGTCAGAGGGTGTTGGTGGCAATTTATCTTTGAATACCCAAATCCTTGAAAAGTGTCACACGCATCTGTGCTTGCTAATTTTTTTAAATTCAATTAACACATTTACTAATTAACTAAACTCACTATTAGAGAGTACTAAACCAGAGAAGAAAGGCAGCACTGGTCTACGTGATCAATCTTACATGGAAGGTCTGTTGTCTGTCTCTCTGCACTAAAACTGATCGCAGGAAATTTGTTTTTTGTTGAAGTCCTGGCTTTGACAGTCACAAAGGGAAACTGAGCATGTCCAAAGGTGGTGCAGGACGGTGGGAAGCCATACAGGAAGCCCTTCCATGTATGCAGTCACTGAAGGAAGGGAAGATGGGAGAGAGTTAGGAGGTCATCCGATACTGTGCCACGTCCCTGCCACGTCAAGTTCATTCAGACTGTGGTTCCAGATGCTGCACCTTGATTGTCCGAGCTGCCTGCTAACGGACTATTGGCCTCACAGACTAAGGGCTCTGGTAACTGGAAAAGCTGAGGTCGGTTCTAGGGGGACAGCCACCACAGATGTTGCACAATAAACACCTGCACTGGGAGGAAGATAGAACTAGGCATTGTTGGAAGAGCTGTCTAAATTTTTTTTTTCAGTACTGGGGATTGAACTCAGGGGCATTCTACTTCCGAGCTATACTCCCGGCCCTATTTTTTATTCTTTATTTTGAAACCAGGTCTCACGAAGTTGCGGAGGGCCTCACTAAGTAGCTGAGGCTGGCCGCGAACCCGGATCCTCCTGTCTCAGCCTCCCAAGTACTGGGATTACAAGCGTGTGCCACCATGCCCAGCGAGCTGTCTAAATTTAAGAGTCTGTAGTTGCAGATGAGCCTGTCCCATCCTTATATGAAGACAGATATAAGACCACACTGTCCAATTGTTTACTATGCATTATAACCAAAGCATAATTCACCCTCATAATTACTGAAAGTATCTACATTTACAGGATCCTCAATGGGCAGATAAAAACACTCTGCTGTGGTTTTAATAGAAGACTGAGGTCGGAGATAACAAGAATAAGCTGGGCTCTGCCTGGGGGTGAAGGACCTGTGTCTCCCTTGCATCCTAGAGAACATGGGCTCCCAAATTTATTATGACTCCCTTCCACCCTCGCTGCAGTTCAGGTCCAAGTGAATCTGTGGCTTCCGAATGTACATTCGGCCTTATTTCCCATTACAAACCTTCTGGGAACTAACAGCATTTCAGAATCTTTGCATGTACGTCTCTGCATTTGTGCATAAATCAAAAATTTAGTTGGCGTTGTTGTTGTTGTTTTAGTTTCTCTAAAGACTTTGTCATGTATTTATTCATTATTAAATGAAGAAATAAGCTGGACACAGTGGTGCATGCCTATAATCCCAGTACCTAGGAGGCTGAGACAGGAGGATTGCAGGTTGGAGGCCAGCCTCAGCAATTTAGCCAGACCCTGTTTCAAAATAAAACATAAGCCGGGTGTGGTGGTACACACTTATAATCCCAGTACTTGGGAGGCTGAGACAGGAGGATCGCCGGTTCAAAGCCAGCCTCAGCTACTTAGTGAGGCCCTCTGCAACTTAGTGAGACCCTGTTTCAAAATAAAGAATAAAAAAAATAGATCTGGGGGTGTAGCTCGGAGGTAGAATGCCCCTGGGTTCAATCCCTAGTACCGCAAAATAATTAAAAAATAAAAATAAATAAATAAATAAAACATAAGCCAGGCATGGTGGCGCATGCTTGTAATTCTAGTACTTGGGAGGCTGAGACAAGAGGATAGCAGGTTCATGGCCAGCCTCAGCTACTTAATGAGGCCCTCTGCAACTTAGTGAGATCCTGTTTCAAAAATAAAGAATAAAAAATAGGGCTGGGGGTATAGCTTGGAGGTAGAATGCCCCTGGGTTCAGTCCCCAGTACTGCAGAAATAAAATAAAATAAAATAAAAAATAAAACAAAACATAAAAAGGGCTGCGGCTATAGCTTGGAAGTAAAATGCCCCTGGATTCAATCTCCACTACCACAAAACAACCCAAGAAATAGAAATATCATAGGGTAATAATGCACGTGTCATTTACAATGGAAGATTTAAAATTCCAAGGTTGGCCTGGCATGGTGGGGCATGCCTATAATCACAGTACTTGGGAGGCTGACAGGAGGATTTCAGGTTTGAGGTCAGCCTCAGCAATTCAGCAAGGCCCTCAATAACTAAGCAAGAACCTGTTTTAAAAATTTTAAAAAGGGCTAGTGTATAGCTTAGAGGTAGAATGCCCCTGGGTTCACTCCCCAGGAACACAAAATAAAATAAAATAAAATAAATTCAAGGTTTTTCTCCTTCTCTCCCACAAAGAACCGCAGGAGGACTGTTTGCAGTGGAAGTACGCAGGTCTCCGGGTCCTGCCGCCAGGCATTGTCAACACGTCGTCACATGTCATTCAAGTGACAGCATTGGTAAACTAGACATGTCATGTGGTAACTAAAGTGGACTACAACAAATTTGGCAAGACTTAAAATGTGAAGATATCAGGGGAAGTTATTAGAAGAAACCATCAGAAATAAATAGCAAAACAGATCAACTTTCAATCAGATGGAATTTTAAAACGATGGGGACATTCGCATTTCAGGCGGGCTCACTTTTATTCTAGTCGCTTCCATCTCACTTAGAGCTGGCCTTCCCGGCCGCATCACTATCGACATTTTGTCCCTGATCATTTCTTGTGCCCAGGGCCTGCGTGTCCTGTGTGTCATAGGATTTTGCAGGATCCCTAACTTCTTCTGACAAGATGCCAGGAACCTCTCTCTCTCAGGTGTGCCAACCAAAAGCATCTAGGGACAGTGTTAAATGTCCCCTGGAAGACATGCGAGGGAACAAAACAGCCCCAGGTTGAAAACTGACTTAGAGATTCTGCTGAAAACAGGTCCCCAGGGCCCCACGTGCCCTCTGGTCCCCAGGCGGCCACGCTCTGAGCCAGGGCCTGCAGCCTGCTTGAAATCAAGTTTAAAAGAAGGGGCTTTGCCGGGCATGGTGGTGCACTGCGACGGACCAGCTCAGCCGGAAAACTGAGACCGACGGGACAGGGGTCTCGGGAAGGTGGGCAAGGAGTCAGCGATGAGTGACAAACAGACACAGACAACTCAAGGAGTTTGCATCTGAGTGTATTTTTGCAAAGCTTCAGGCAAGGATTTTATACACAATGATTAAGGAAACAAAATACATCATCAGCTGATCATTGTTTATGTTTGCGGTTTATACAATCTTAATGATTTTTAAGAAATAACAGTGCAAAGCTATGAGAGCAGATAATCGTCAAAGCATACGTCTCATTTGGCATAGTGTCATGGGTGGCTGCTAGACGTAACAGTGCAAATCGTCAGAGTATACATCTCATTTGGCATAATGCTGTGGGCGGCTGCTAGACGCGGTTTTGGCACCTATCTATTGAGGTTATGGTTACAGGGCAAGAGTTTAAAGTTTAACCTAGTACCTTTTATAGCTCTCTTACTATAAACTTTTATAATTCCCTTTGTTTCAAATTTCTAAATCTCTTTCAAACCATCCCCAAAACCATTTTCATGAAGTTTCCACAAAAAGTTCTTCCTGTTGTAACCCATCCACAACTGTCCTTGAGCCCCCTCTGCCCTTCTGGGCTAATCTAAGCAAGAGCGCGGGAGTGTTCGGGGCCAAAGTTACATACGTCATGATTGTTTTCCTGGGAAAAATTTGTCTGTTTTCTCATAGGGCACAGTTGATAATTTGGAAAAGAACACTGCGTTCACTGAGCCATATCTATTAAAGATTAAGACAATCATTGGCAAGAAGATTACAGCAAAGAGAGAATAGCCAAGAACACAGAGGATCTTGCCAGGCCACCTTTTTCTACGGGCATACTTCCTTGAAGCTTTTGCCATGTCATGCGTGTAGGTTCACGCAGACTCTGTAGGAGGCGAGGCTGTGGCAGCGCACGCTTGTAATCCCAGTACTTGGGAGGCTGAGACCGGAGGATCCAGGTTCACGGCCAGCCTCAGCTACTTAGTGAGGCCCTCCGCAACTTAGTGAAACCCTGTTTCAAAAATAAAGAATAAAAAAATAGGGCTGGGGGTGTAGCTCAGAGGTAGAATGCCCCTGGGTTCAATCCCCAGTACCACAAATAAATAATAAATAAATAAATAAATAAATAAATACATAAATAAATAAATAGCAGAAGGGGCTTTGCACATGTACTGTGGTCATGCAGAACGTAAAGGAAGCAGGGGGCACATGGAAGAGGTGCGGCTAGATAAACAAGGCATAAAAAGAAGGGTTATGCATGAAAGCCAGACTGTCTGGCTAAAAAGCTACGCAGGTTGTGACGGGGATTTTGAGGGGCACGGGAGTGAACTGGGGCGGGGGTTCCGCAGTCTCAGGAGTGTAGCTGGCACCAGCTGAGCAGTGTCCCATTGAAATGTGACAACTAGTGCTCAAAATTAGTTCTCTATGCAAGCTGTAGACCTCCCCGAAGTCAACCTTCCAAGTAATAGCCACAGCACACACCTGCAATTCCAGGTACTCGTGAAACTGAGGCAGGAGGATCGCAAGTTCAAGGCAGTTTAGGGAGACTGTGTCTCAAGACAAGTAAAAATAAAAAGGACTGTGGATTTATGTCAGTGCTAAATGATTATTTAACTTGTATGTTATGAATAATTATTCCCTAAGAAAGTACTTTGTTGCTAGACATGGTGGCACACACCTGTAATCCCAGTGACTCAGGAGGCAGAGGCAGGAGGATCACAAGTTCGAGGTCAATGTGGGCAACTTAGTAAGATCCTGTCTCAAGATTTTTTAAAAAAAAATTATGAAGACCTGGGTATGTAGCTTGACAAAGCAAGCAAACAAACCAAATTAAGGGGTTGAGCCAGGAGTGGTAGCACACACCTGTAATCTGAGTTCTTAGGAGGCTGAGACAGGAGGATCGTAGGTTCTAGACCAGACAGCCTTATAGTGAGACTCTCAGAAACCTAGAGAGACCCTGTTTCAAAACAACAACAACAACAACAAAATAATAATAATAAAAAGGGCTGGGAGTATAGCTCAGAGGTAGAATGTCCCTGGATTCAATCCCCAGTAACTACAAGAACAAAAAACAAAACAAAACAAAAAGAGGTTAGAAGGTTTTCTGTGAACTAGAATTAGTAAATCTTGTCCTAACCATGAACTCCAACCTCCTCGTGAGACACTGAGTCACAGAACTGTGTTACAGATGAACCCGCATGAATGCTGGGAATTGTTTGGTTTTAAAAGACAAAATCAAATTAGCTTTGAAGTAATTTTGCCACATAAACTCTCGTGTTTCTCTCCCCATGGGAGTGTAGATAGATGATGTTATGATTAAAGAAAATGGAAAGCAGCAGGTTGAAAAATCCTGATTGAATCAAACGAGTCTGTGAAAATCCCCTCGTCCCTCTTTCACGTATTTTGTTTAATGTTCTTGTGGTATTTACACTCTTATCCTCTAAAGTAATTTTCTTTTATAATCAGTACCATCAATGATAAATTGGCATATTTAATTATAATGTGAATTGTCGCCAAATCTTTCCACTTCAATAAGAAACTTAATTTTCTCTTTTAGCAAACAAAGCCTCTTGCCCCGAATAAGACATATAACCACACTTCTTATTAAATAATTTTAGCTCCCCTATGTCTTCGGAAGATCCCATTTTGCAATTCAGTGATATTTAAAATAAGATAGTATTAAGCTTAACATCTGTATTAGCTTGCCGGGCCACCATAACTAAGTTCCACCTACTAGGGACCGAGACAACAAAAACATGTATATACGTTCCAGAGGCCAGGAGTCCAAGGACGGGGGCTGTGACAGCGTTGGTTTCAACTTGGAGACTCAGAAGGAGAATCTGCTCCACGCTTCCTTCCTGGCTCCCGATGGTTCCTGGCGCATCCTTTGGCTTATTTCTAAATGAGGTCACATTCTGAGGTTCTGAGTGGCCATGAATTCTGGGGGGAGACTAACAACCCACTCCACCCCACACAGTACCCCTCTTCTGAAACTATTTTTTTTTTTTTGCAGTACCGGGGATTGAACCCAGGGGCATTCTACCTCCACGCTACACCCCCGGCCCTATTTTTTATACTTTATTTTGAAACCAGGTCTCATAAAGTTGCGGAGGGCCTCACTAAGGAGAGAGAGAGAGAGAGAGACAGGGAGAGAGAGCGTGCACGCACGCTGAGGCTGGCCGTGAACCCGGATCCTCCGGTCTCTGCCTCCCAAAGTAGTGGGATTACAAGCGTGCGCCACCACGCCTGGTGCTGAAACTATTTTCTAAATAATTCCCACTCTGTTCCCATGCATCTGGCTCCTTGTTCTAGCATGTCGGTCTGGTAGTGGATACGCAGGGGCTGAGCAGCCTCTGTTATTCTGTAGCCTCCGTTCCTGGTCATGTCCCAGGGGCCTCCTCTCTGCCATGGCCTCTGTGATGGTTCAGCAGTTGGAGGCCAGATGCCAGGACATCCCAGGATGTCCCAGACCTGGTTTTCAAATAAAGTCACCACCCAGGTTTGAGTCCACTACACATTTCAAGGGGGAAACACGAAGCTCGGGAGCTGGCTGAGGCAGGATGCAGTAGAGACCCCGACTGGACTCTGGAAGTCAGAATCGCTTTGCTGTTCAGTAAAAGAACATCATACCAAGTTATTACCTGTTGTCTCTTGGGAATCAACCCATGTATATCCTGAGGTGGAAGCTGTAGGGGACATGGTAGAAGTCATGGGAATCAATTGTGTTGGCCACTTTCTAAGAAATTCAGTAAGGTGCGATGTTAGAGAGAAACTTTGACCTCAGCTAGCTAGTCTATACAGAGAAACGCAATAAAAATATTCAACATCATTAGCAATCAGGGAGATGCAAATCAAAACTACACCGACATTCCATCTCACTCCAGTTAGAATGACAGTCATCAAGAATACATTCTAGCCGGGCGTGGTGGCGCACGCTTGTAATCCCAGTACTTTGGGAGGCGGAGACCGGAGGATCCGGGTTCGCGGCCAGCCTCAGCTCTCTCTCTCTTTCTCTCTCTCTCTCCCTGTCTCTTTCTCTCTCTACTTAGTGAGGCCTCCGCAACTTTGTGAGACCCGGTTTCAAAATAAAGTATAAAAAATAGGGCCGGGGGTGTAGCGCGGAGGTAGAACGCCCCTGGGTTCAATCCCCGGTACTGCAAAAAAAAAAAAAAAAGAATACATTCTATGGTTTCTTTTTTGAAGTGCTTTTATTGGTTCCTTGTAATCATATGTCATAGTAAGATTCAAAGTGATACAGACATACATGCACACATCACTTAGTGGATTTCCCTCTCTATTTTATGATTTATTAATCTCAGACTCTATACTGTTCTAACAAACTCCACAGGACTTCCTCTATCCATCTACTTCCGCAATAGCTGGTTCAGAGTAAAGTGTAGACGAATTTGTGAACACCCTGAGTATGTTGATCTGAGAAGAAGAAAACCAACAGTTTTATTGAATTCTATATTGTTATTTAATTTTCACAATAAGTCTCCATGGCAAAGCCTTTATAGCTGGAAAAAACAGCTTCAGATTAGTTTGTTCAGAGTCACTCATCAACAGACCTCTATCCGCTTTTTGCTGTTGCTGTTGTTGTTTTGGGTCCATGTATTTGCGGGTTTCATTTGGGGCTGCGGATGAAATCTGTTAGCTCATCTGCAATTTCACACAAATACCATAAGGAACAGAGTCTGACTAGAATGCTGACTTTCATACAGTCTCAATAAATACTGGTCGAATAAATGTAAAAACTGAAAATACAGAGTGAATCTTAGAAAGTACCAAGCTGGGCATGGTGGCATATACTTATAATCTCAGTACTTGCGAGGCTGAGACAGGAAGATTGCAGGTTTGAGGCCAGTCTCAGCAACTTAGTGAGAACTGTTCAGGATAAGGGCATTACTTTATATCTCTGGTTGTGGATTTTATATTCATGAAGAAGGGTTGCTGACACTTGCTATTCTTTTTTATCTTTTGAGGCAATGCTATTTTAAAGGAGAATTTAACATATCTTCCATAGAGAGTGATGCTGTGCTGCAGGGAAGGGGGAACCTGAGAGGGGATGTGAAGAGGAGAGGTTCATTGAGTTTACCGTGGGAACTGACACAGTGCTTTGGTTCGATTGCTGCGTAACAAATCATCATAGAACTGGAGGCTTCAGACAACGCCCACACCCTACCTCACAGAGCTCCAGAGAGTGGTGTGGATTCCAGCGTGGGCGCTGGGCTTCCTGCTTTCTTTTCAGTACCTACCAGACTGAAATCAAGGTGTGAGTAAGCTCTCTTCTCACCTGGCACTATAGTTCAGGTGTTGAATGTCTCCTAAAAGCCCATGTGTTCAAGGTGTGGTCCTTTGGGAGGCACTTTGGGAGGTGCTGGAACTTTGGGAGAAGGAGCCCGGTGGGAGGTCTTTAGGTCATTGGGGGCGTGCCCTTGAATGGGATTGCGGAGCCTAGGTTCCTTTCCCTTCCTCTCTTTGCTCCCAGGCTTGCAGTGTACGCAGATTTTGTTCCATCATTTGCTCCTGATTCACTATATACTGACTCACTATAGGCCCAAAGAAATGGGACTAGTACTTGGGAGGCTGAGACAGGAGGATCTCAGGCTGGAGACCAGCCTCAGCAACTTAGCAAGGCTCTCAGAAACTTAGCAAGACCCTGTTTCAAAATAAAAATAAAATAGGGATGGAGGTGTAGCTCAGAGGTGGAATGCCCCTGGGTTCAATCCCCGGTACCAAAAGAAATGGAAGGAAGGAAGGAAGGAAGGAAGGAAGGAAGGAAGGAAGGAAGAAAGAAAGAAGAAAGAAAGAAAGAAAGAAGAAAGAAAAAAGAAAGAGAAAGAGAAGACTCATCAATTTATCATAGACTGGAGCCTCCAAACTGTGAGCAAAAATAAACCTTTTCTGTTTATACGTTCATGATCTCAGGTATTTTGTTATAGCTGACAGAATATGTTCTGTCTCTCTATATTAGACAGAAAGCTGACTAATGCAGCTGGACCTCGAGTTCCTCTTCCAAGCTCATTCCTGCTTGTGAATAGAATAAAGTTCCTTGTATCTGGAGGACCGGGGTCCCATTTCCTTGCTGGCTGTGTGACGGCACCTTTCTTAGCTCTTTTAAGCCACCCATATTCCTGAACCCCCTGCTTCTAAAGCATGCGATTAGCTTCGGCCCACCAGATAAGTGCCCTACTTTAAGGTCAACTATGTCATATAACAAAACACAACCATGTGACTGTCAACTCATTCTGTTCACAGGCTTTGGGGGATTTGGGTGTGGGTCTCGGAGCCATTTTTGGAATTCTGTCTAACACACATACAGGGAAAATACTGGTCAGTTTACTTTATTTCTTACCAGGTTGTTCTTTCTCCACAACAAAATCAATCATCAGCATTTACTGTGATACAGCCCGCATGTATCAAGTTCTCTAAGGGAAAATCCCCGCTGATCTACTGCGCTGCCACCAGCGTGACCCATACCCACAGATCACAGACACAGGCCTCCGTGAATGGATCATAAAATATAGCCTAACAATGCCCACGTGGCAATCAGGGAAATGCTAATTCCCTTCTCTGTCTACTCTGTTTCTTCTTTTATGCATTTTTTTTTGGTGATGAATTTGATAACACACTTGCAGTGATCTAGGTAGGTTAAAGTTGTTAGCATGCGTATTACGTCCCTTCTATAAAGTAAACAAGCGAGGATCATGATGTGCTAACTTGTAGTCTGCACCATGAGGCCTCTCTTCTTTTTTTCTTTCATTCCGTTTTCTTTTATGGCAAAGCAGAGATCATGAATATGGAGCTAATTCAAAAGTCTAGACCTGGTCAAATGAGTTGATCTGAACACAGTGCTAACAATAACGAGAGAAATGGGTTTGATTCCCACTGGGGCCAGAGTTCCACAGTGCTCCCAGATGCAATACGCATCTCTAATTCATGCCTGTCACTTTTCAAATTTGTGTCCTTTGTCACAGGGAAAAATAAAGCATACATAAATCAATACGCTAGTGCAAATTATTAGTAATACCACACATGGCATAAATGAGAAAAAGAGCAGAGAATTATGAATCAGGCGATTCCCAGTTTGTTTTGAGATTTTCCAAGTCTCAAGACTGAACTCAGTTTCCCTATCATTAAAATTTCCGTAGTTTGCCATAACTCAACCAATTTTTTCTCATCCTGTTTTCGTTTCTCATTCTCTGTCTCTCCTTCAAAAACCTGGAGGTAAAAATATACTAACCAAGATTGCAACGGCATCCTCTGTTTTCATGAAAGTATAAAATACATTCAGACACATTTTCATCAGCATAAAGTGCTCACAGAAAGAAATGCCCGGCATTTCTGTGAATGCAACACTTCCCATGGGCGTGTGAGGGAATTTCAACCATTCGTGAATTAAAGTCAACAACCAAATACAACCAGCAATCTTGAGTTCCCTGAAAGACAAGCAGAAATAATTTCAAGAATGTACAATAGTACATTTGGTGCCATTGATTGTGCAAGAAAAAGCCTCCCGATGAAAAATGACTATGGAGTCTAGAGATACGTGACAATTGTTTTAAGCTTTGACCTTCCACTCCTATCTGAGAAGAAACTATGTTCACTACAGAAGTCCTTTCTCAGAGATGAATCAGAAAGTAGTGCAAACAGCAAATGAAATACAGAAATAGAGCAACCCTCCTCAAAATACAAACAAAAATACCAGAAAGGTATTTTCATTCCAAAGGGTGTGACGTAAATGTGAGTTCTGCCTTCAAAATATCATTGCGGTATGTTTGGCAGAACTACGTCTGTATCTGGCCTTTCAAAGCGCCACGTGGCAGCGTGCACCTCCCAACAGTATCATTAAGAATCACATTTTGGTGCCCGGCGTGGTGGCAGACGCTTGTAATTCCAGTACTTTGGGAGGCGGAGACCGGAGGATCCGGGTTCGCGGCCAGCCTCAGCTCTCTCGCTCTCTCTCTCCCTGTCTCTCTCTCTCTCTGTCTCTGTCTCTCTGTCTCTGTCTCTGTCTCTCTCTCTCTCTCTCTCTCTCTCTCTTTAGTGAGGCCCTCTGCAACTTCGTGAGACCCAGTTTCAAAATAAAGTATAAAAAATAGGGCCGGGGGCATAGCGCGGAGGTAGAACACCCCTGGGTTCAATCCCCGGTACTGCAAAAAAAAAAAAAAATCACATTTTGTATTACCTATCTAAATCTCTCAAAGCTTTTGGCAAACATTTTCTCACTGATGTTTTTGAGAAATCATTGCATAGTTAAGAAATGATGAGCAAGGCTGGGTGCAGTGGTGCATGCCTGTAATCCCAGTACTTGGGAGGCTGAGACAGGAAGATGACAGATTCAAGGCCAGCCTCAGCAACTTAGTGAGACCCTCAGCAATTTAGCGAGTCTCTGTTTCAAATTAAAAAATAAAATAGGGCTGGAGGTGTGGTTTGGAGGTAGAACATCTCTGGGTTCAACCGCCAGTACCAAAAAAAAAAAAGTATGTGGAAAGGAAACTGGAGATTTTTTTTACTGTTTATTTCAGGGTCTTATTAATTGTGGAGGCTGGCCTTGAACCTGCAATCCTCCGGTCTCAGCCTCCTAAGTACTGGGATTATAGACATGCCGCACCATACCTGCTCCACATACTTTCCGATATCAGTCTTGACCTTCAACCTGAGGCTCCGAAGTTCGCCCACTTCCTCCCTTCCTTTCACTGACCAAATCACATTTTTCCTCTTACTCCTATATATGGAGTTGTATCATGAATGCAAACCACAGAATACTAAAGATGTTTGAAGTTACTGTTTTCAACATTACTCATGCATATGCATTTTCCAGCCCCTGACACTAGGCAGGGCCCCGTGACCAGTTCTGACCAATGAAATATGAGCCCGAGTGAGGCAGATATAGGAAAAGCCCATGTGGTCCTCTAGCTTCCTCCAGCTGCAGTGACTGTGAACTCCACCAGATGCACCAACAAAGAAAGAAAGCTCTGTGAGCCTGGAGTCCTGAGTGTTCCTGCGGAGCAGAGCCCCCACCCACCCTCACTGCACGCCTACCTTGCATGAGATATAATCCTTTCTTGTTTTAAGCCACAGAGATTTTTTTTCAAATATACTTTTATTGGTGCATTGTAATCGTACATCATAATGAGGTTCAAAATGATGCAGACAAAGCCGGGTGTGGTGGCGCACGCTTGTAATCCCAGTACTTTGGGAGGCGGAGACCGGAGGATCCGGGTTCGCGGCCAACCTCAGCTCTCTCTCTCCGTCTCTCTGTCTCTCTGTCTCTCTCTCTCTCCTTAGTGAGGCCCTCCGCAACTTTGTGAGACCCGGTTTCAAAAATAAAGTATAAAAAATAGGGCCGGGGGCGTAGCGCGGATGTAGAATGCCCCTTCGTTCGATCCCTGGTACCGAAAAAAAAAAAAAGTGATGCAGACACACATGCACACGGCACTTGGTGTGCGTCCCTCGGGACCCCACCCTGCTCCCCCTCCCCATACATGTGAGTGAGCTGGGCACCTTCATATACGGACAGAGCAATATTTGAACTGTTTCCTTCCTCGGTCCTCCTCCTTCCCCTCCCACCCTCCTTCCACTATTCTACTGGTGTCTCTCCTCGATTATCTGAGGCCCCTCCTATTTCCTCTCTACCTTCCACGTGTGAAAGAAAACATACCCTTGGCTGATCTCACATACCATGATGTTCCCAAGTTCCATCCACTCTCCTGCAAATGACACAATTTGAATCCAGGGGCAGTCTACCTCCAAGCTACACCTCCAGCCCTTTTTATTTTTTATTTTGAAACAGAGTCTCACTAAATTTGAGGCTGGTCTCAAACCTGTAATCCTCCTCTCTCAGCCTCCCAAGTACTGGGATTATAGACGTGCACCACCATGCTGGCTTCAGGGTAATTGTTAAAGACTTAGAAATTCCGCAGGGTGTGGTGGCGCACGCTTGTAATCCCAGTACTTGGGAGGCTGAGACCAGAGGATCCGGGTTCGTGGCCAACCTCAGCTACTCAACTTAGTGAGACCCTGCTTCAAAAAAAAAGAATAAAAAATAGGGCTGGGGGTGTAGCCAGGAGGTAGAATGCCCCCAGGTTCAATCCCTGGTACTGCAAAAAAAAAAAAAAAAAGACTTATAAATTCCTCAGAAACTTGAGACTAACAGGCCGGGCTGAGGAGAACGGGTACTGGGAAATGTCATAGGCTTCTAGACATTTTCCTTGTTCTTTCTTTAGGTCTCCTTTCTACCTACTTCTTAGATTTCTTCTATCAACCTCGGCCCCAGTAGCATGTGGTAGACCTGTAAGTGTGTTAATGTGGATTTCATTTTTTAGTAAATGCTACAAAAAGATGAAGTCCATATTTTTTCGTAGTTTGCAGGAAGATCTTTGCTACCGCCTGTGCTGCTGTGAGCTTCCGAGCAGAATGAACTGGCGGTGCTGTGCCACTGTGGCCGAGGCTTCCCCTGGGGTGCACGGTGAAGGCCGGGGGGAATTTCAGTCAAAGCTGCAGATGTTTTCCTTCTCCAGATATCACGGTGCAACAGGAAGGAGCTGGGCGGGCCTTGGGACCTCACTGCACAAATTAAACCAACAGAGATAGTTAAAAATACATGCACGTGCTCCAGATTATTTTAACTTTTTTCCCAACAGAGCCTGAAGACTTCCAGGTCAAGATAACACAGCAAAACCCCTCCCATGCAAATAGCACACGTTTCAAATATGCCCTTCATTTCTTACACACAACGACAAATAGAATATCAAAAGACAACGCTGTCACAGACAGAAAAGCCCTAAAATGCAAAATATAATAGCTGGACCTCGAGATGAATACGAGGGGGAGGAAGAAAAAGAATAGAGAACACAAAATATCAAAAACAGTAGCAAATCCAATCTAAACAAATCAATCATGTTATTTTTTTCAAGCCCAATAAGCACAGTCTCCTAAGAATATTTTGCTTGGCAGGGCTTCATACTTTTATGACAACAGTGCCCCATGTCCCTCCAGTCCTAACTCACCTCAAGTGAACTAAATATCCTCTTATATGAAGCACTTAATGCTGTCCATACCACTGACTAATTTTATTTCTTTGCCTTTACATTTCTGGGTCTTCATTTCCTTTCCCTAAAATGGAAATACAGGAGTAGAATTTTTGGAAACAGTTAAAATAATGCTCTGGCAATATACAAAGGTAGTACTACCTGTTTTGCTAGAATTATTCAAATATCCTTTTGAACACTAAAATTTTATTTTTCAACATTCAAAATGATATTGAAACTGAACCTGATGGAACACACCTGTAGTCCTAGTATTTGAGAGACTGAGACGGAAGGAATTGCAGATTGGAGGCCAGCCCCAGCAACATAGCGAGACTTTCAGCAACTTAGTGAGACCCTGTTTCAAAATAAATAAAATGAAATGAAATAGGGCTGGGGGTATCGCTTGGAGGTAGAATGCCCCTGAGTCAAATCCCCAGTACAAAAGAAATTATATTGAAAGTATTTCAAGCAGGGCCTGGTGGTGTACTCCTGTAATCCCAGTACTTGGGAGGCTGAGACAGGAGGATCACAGGTTTGAGGACAACCTCAGCAAGTAGTGAAACTCTCATCAACCTAGTGAGACCTTGTTTCAAAATAAAAATAAAA
>PVJS01028798.1:0-25255 GCA_004027185.1 Glis glis
TGTGTGTGTGTGTTACTAGGGATTGAACCCAGGGGCATTCTACCTCCAAGTTACACCCCTAGCCCTTTATTATTTTTATTTTGAAACAGGATCTCACTAGGCTGATGACAGTCTTACTACTTGTTGAGGCTGTCCTCAAACCTGCAATCCTCCTGTCTCAGCCTCTCAAGTACTGGAATTACAGGCATGTGCCACCATACCCAGTGAACCACTTCATGTGTAACCAATTAGCATTCACCTGCCCACTGCAGAGAGGTCAATTCTAGACCAGTGTCAAGCTTTTACAAAACTGAACATCTCTTTGTTAATTAACTGCAAATTTCATTCTAGCAGCAGTTACTAAGGTATTTTAGCAGCATTTGCCCATGAAATAATAATCTCAGAATATGTTAATTCGTCTTTTATGAAAAAACATCCCCTCATTAAATAAGTTTGGTACACATTGGGATAAGGAAGATTAATCAGATTTATTTGCTGTAGGAGATAGTAAAACATTAATACTAATGAGAAATATGGTATTTAATGAGGAGGGAGATATGTTGCCTCATCATATAAACCCAAAAACTATCTAATAATATGAATGTTCTGGAGAACACAAGTGGGAAAACAGTGAACAAAAATGTATCTCTGCTTGGCCTCATTTTAAGTATATCAGGCCTTCAATAGAATAGCTTAGTGTAATATCTATGAGGAAAGAGGAAATTTCTCCAAAACGATTAGATCTGTGCTTACCTATTATTGTCATTTCAACTTGTTCCATGAATATTGTCTATTGAAAAATTTTCTCTACTTGGAAAAATCTCTCCTTTCAAAGTAGAAATTATTAGGGGAAAAATTAGTAACAGATACATCCTTTTATTCCAATTTCTCTGTGGAAAAATGTTGTGTCAACTGGAAATCTGAATTGTATTCATTTAGGAACATGGTTGAACCATTTAAAGTGATCAGTTAAATGCTGTTGCTGATACTAAAATAAAATGAAGCACTGCAATAGAAAACCAGGAAAGCAAATCAGTAGATGGATGATCAAAAATAAAAACATGAGAAATGGAGCAATCATTTGAGAATGCATGTGTACTTCATAGGTCTCTAGGTCCTACTCCAAAGCAGCCACAATGTGAAACGTAACTATGCAACGTGAACACTTTGAACTGGTTCATAACTTCAACTATTAGGATCTAAAGAAAGAGTGGAGATTTGCCAAACATGGTGTGGTCCTGTATCTTGAGAAGTAAGAAGCATGTAAATGTTCAGTCGCAGGGTCAGTAGAAAGGACGATGTTCAACCAAAAGCATCAATATGTCAAATTTCATTTCAAATGTGAATACGTAGTCATCGGAATGTTTAATTGAGAAGTTAATACTTTGTGGCGGTAATAAGGATATTGAAATTAAAGCTATTTATCATATCTGCTGTCATATTTCTTAATCAAACATATGTTAACTAAGGTTCTTTTGGCACTTTCATCAGGCTATTTACATAATCATAATTATCTTTGGTTTACAGCCATCTTAATTAACAAACAGTGAGATTATACTTCCTCAAGTGGATGATCAGAATTGCCAGACATGTGGCAGACACCATATACCCTTCAAAAGAAACATAATGTATGTTTTAATACAATTTTTGTTTGGGGGATTTATCAGCATCCCAAAATATCTTTTTTTCTATCAGAGTTCTGTAATCAGGCCCTCCCATACAAATGATCATTAACTTAGATGGGTTATCCCGCTCTATCCAGAAAGTGAAATGTTTCTGGAATATGTGTACTTAGGCACATGCTAGGTCTGATTGTTCCTGCTCCTAAGAAGAATGCACCTAAGGTTACTCCGACTCTCTCCAGGTTGCTATGAAATTCCTTTTCTTTCACCATTTTTTGTCAATCTTCATTCTCCACTATACCAGGCAAAGCCACGAGAAAGACATGTTTGTGACAGTATCCAGAAAGAGTGTTCAAGTCAAGTTTAATGATCAAAATAGAATAATAGTTGACTTCAAAGTACTGGAATTCTTAGATGTAGTATGACTTTTTAGTTCAGAGATAATTGGTTTACTAAAGCAAAGGCCTTTTGTCTTCTCCAAGTAGTGAGTGTTTGCTTCTTGTTTGATACCCCACACCTTCAAACATAAGTCCAGCCTTGTGTGGGAGGCTCTCTCTCATGAATGAAAAAGCATTCTGCTCCTCTGTCTGGAATGTTCTTCCTTCAGATATAGACATGACCTCAGGTCTACCAAATAATTCCTCCTGAGTTATCTCCTCAGTGAGGTTCTCACCAATGACCCCACTAACAATGTATAACCTCCCCATGGCTTTTTATCCTCTCCTTCCTGCTTTATTTTTCAATATGTATTATTTATTAATACATATTTTAGTATGTATTATTTATTAACACACTATGTACTTTATCTACTGTTTGTTATGTACTTCCATGACTAAAATGTAGCATACACGAGGGCAGAAATTTTGACATTTTCTTTGTTCTTATTTGTTTTGTTTGTTCTGTTTGTTTGTTTGTTTGCAATACTGGGGATTGAAGCCAGGAGTGTTCTACCTCTGGGCTATACCCCTAGTCCTATTTTATTTTTTCTTTTGAAACAGGGTCTCACTAAGTTGCTGAGGGCCTTGCTAAGTTGCTGAGGCTAGCCTTGAGGTTTCCATCCTCCTGTCTCAGCCTCCTAAGTATTGGGATTACAGGAATGCATCACGTCTGACTGTCTTTTTCTTTTAGTCATGTATCTCCAACACTCAGGACAGTCCCTGATACATAACAGGTGCTCAACGAATTGTTGCTGAATGCATCATTACAATCATAAGAATAATTATCTCTATGTGTATAAGTAATTCTTCTAGTTGGTGCACTTTCCTAAATAATTATCTACTCAAAACCTTTTCATAGTTAGACTGCAGTGATTAAATGCTGACATAAACAGACAATGGAATGGAAATTGGACAATCTATAAAATGTGAAATATGATGAGCAAATGTTCATGTAGCATGTAAAACAACTTTAAAAGAAGGTTTGAAAAAAAGAATAGTAAAGCAAGGTACATGGAGAAAGGAAATACTAATAGCTTGTATCTTTTCTATATTGCCCCAAATTTTATAACATACATTCACCTTATTTTTTAGTTTTCTCCATTATAAATCCAAATGGGCAAATCAAGTTGATCAGGTCTAGTTATCTCCTTGTTTATCCAGGAGTTATATTAGTTCGGCATTATTTTATGACCCTTACCTTTTCCATTTGGCTGTAAGCTCCCAGAAGACAAGATCATGTACAACAGTGGCCCTGCAGCATCTACTCAGTAGTAAATGCATGACCAGCCCTCATCATATGTGTAGACTGATTGGTTGCTTGATTTACAAAAGGCATCATATGTGCTAACTGTGAAATAGGAATATAATATGTTGTCATTCCATACACAGTATCTGCTGACAGAGTCAACTAACTCTTTAAGATGACAGACACTAAGGTAATAGTCTAGCAAACCAAGCATTTATTCTATAATGATGTGTGATTTAGGATATCATAAACAGTTCTAATTTAAAAGTTGAAGGAAAAATCACCTTCTACAAACAAAGGATGCACTGATATGAAACCAAATGCACTATCCTTAGAAACAATTTTCATTTTATTTATTTATTTTTTTTTTTTTGCGGTACTGGGGATTGAACCCAGGGGCGTTCTACCTCCGCGCTACACCCCCGGCCCTATTTTTTATACTTTATTTTGAATCCAGGTCTCACGAAGTTGCGGAGGACCTCACTAGGTAGAGAGAGAGAGAGAAACAGGGGGAGAGAGAGAGAGAGAGAGAGAGAGAGTGAGAGCTGAGGCTGGCCGCAAACCCGGATCCTCCGGTCTCTGCCTCACAAAGTGCTGGGATTCCTTAGAAACAATTTTCAAAGACATCTAAAATTTTATGTATCTTGAATGTCTAAAAATAGGAAAATTATATTCATTATCACCAAACTTGAACAATATGCAATTTATTAAAACAGAACTTCAGTGTCAAATACTTGGGTTGTTTTAATTTTTTACTACAAATAAATCTGTATGGTACATTAACCTAAATTTCTATATGACTATATTGAGAAAAAATTCACACATTTTTACTTATAATAAGGCTTTAAAGAAAGATAATTGATATTGTCCTAATTATGGCAACCCTTACTCTGAGGATGATCAAAATTTGGAATTCACATTATACATTAAGATTAGACTGTTCAAGCCAAGTGTAGTGGCACATGCATGTAATCCCAGTACTTGGGAAGCTGAGACAGGAAGATCGCAGGTTTGAAACCAGCCTCAGCAACTTAGCAAGGCCTAATGCAACATAGTGAGACCCTGTTTCAAAATAAACAATTAAAATGGGGCTGAGAGTATAGCTCAAGAGGTAGAATGCCACTGGATTCAATCCCCACTACCACAGAAAAATATTAGACTGTTCAAGAGATTTTCATGCAATGCTAAATCTGTGTATTTGTTCATTCATGATTATTTTCTCACCATTTAATGAGTGCCTTCCATTCAAAGGCTGGGACCTTCAGAATATCACTGAGTCAGACTTGGGATGTCTGTGGCACAATCTAACCATGTGATTATATTGGAATTCTAAGGGTGCTCTAATTTTTTGTACTGAAAGTTAAAATCCATATAGTTGATTAAAATACATAAAATACGATGTATTACCAGAGGCATACTATTCTTTCTTATAAAAGATTGTGCAAAGTTAAATCTTAATTTATCAAATATAGATAATTATCTGAAGTAATGATATTTAATACACTTCTGTTTGGAATAGAATGGCATTGCAATTATTATAAAATGTCTTTTCTCCCTTTCATTTAAAAACAGTCCTCAACCAATTAAATTAAAAACCTGAAAGAAATACACTTACTTTTAAAAATTATCTCCTTAGAAGTTTTTGAGAGTAATCTGAACACTGTTCAGGGGTTCAATATTCTGACAATCAGAGAAATCAAATCAAAATGGTAAAGACATTTATCGATAGTGAAAATTACATATCAAAGAATAAAAGAGAAACTAGTATAAAGGCTACATTTAAGCTATGACTGATTTGAGAGACTATTTAAAATATGTAAACCATCTTGAATGTTAGTTAATCAAGCAATCAGTAAAATTCCAAGAATTTAGACATTCAAAGATTTTTAGATGCTTAACATTTTTATTTGTGTGTTTGAAATGTTTTCTATTGAGGAAAGCATTTTTTAAAGGCTAATAGTAAAATGCATGGAGCTGTATTAAGTTTTAAGTCATTTATTAAAAACATAACATCCATATATAATTTTATTTAGTGCAAATTTAATTATAATTCAGTTTTGCAAGCAGTTTACTAAGTTTTATTAAAATAGCACTTTGAGATTTACTATGATATGTGTCTCCCAAAAGTCCATGTGTTAAAGGCTTGGTATCTTGCCCAAGGTGCTCTTGGGAGGTGATGGGACATTTAAGAGGTAGGGCCTTGTGGGAGGTCCTTAGGTCATAGGAGGTGTGTCTTTGAAGGGGATTGTAGGATCCCAGTTGCCTCTTCTTTTTCTCTTTTGCTTCTGGCCATGAAGTAAAAACTTGTTTTTTTTTTTCTGCCACTACTCTTCATCATTCCCATCTAGCACTCCCACCAAAGATCTAAAAGCAGAGTCCACCTGATTGTGGGCTAGAACCGCTAAAACTGTGAGTCAAAACAAAGTTTTTCTCTTTATAAGTTAATTATCTTAGTTATTTGCTATAGTAAAGGAAAGGTGATGAACAGAAGATTCTTAGTGGGATTATATTCAGATAACAAATGAAGCTATGATCTTCCGATCTATGATCAGGTATGTCTTAAGAGGTTTTAAAAAGACTATATTTGGGTCTGCTTCAATATAAAAAATTGAACAACAAATTCTTAATGTATCTAAAAAAAGACTTTGAGAAACCAAGTAAAGGAAGTACAATCCAGAAAAATCTCACAGAAATGAAACCCTTATGAATAGACAATCACTTAGAAACTACCTGGGTCATGAACAGGAGAAAGGGTATCTTGAAAAAAGGAAAAGAAAATTGAAAGGGGTGATGTTAAATTTTAGATCATGCATTCATATTCCACAAACAATAAAAAACTGACCTAGATAAATCTGTTCTGATTCTGATAATTCAGAGAAACTTGTTTTGATATCTCAGGTCCTGTTCTTCTCCCAATAAGAAAAGTAGTTTGCAATCTCACATTTTAAAACTCAATAAAAAACAACTCAGTTATGCACCACATACTGGTTGAGATTGTTTTCACTGGTATATGCTTGATTCATCATTTGGAAGAGGGAGGAGAGCAGTTATTTATAAAGCAAATTTTCTACTACTTGACAACTCTTCTTTTATTATGGAAAAGGATTTTTTTTTGGTAGGACTGGGGATTGTGCCCAGGGGCATTCTACCTCTAAGCTGGACCCCCATCCCTATTTTATTTATTTTATTTTCGAAACAGGGTCTCTCTAAGTTACTGTGTACTGGCCTGGAACCTGCAATCTTCCTGCCTCGGCCTCCCAAGCACTAGGATTACAGATATGCATGATGTGCCCATCTAGAAAAGGAATTCTTTACTTGAGTATTTCTATTTGTACTTCTTTGTTTAACGTTCTAGTTCCTATATACTTATTCAAATAGGTTAAGCTTCAAAAATCATTTATAATTTGTTTTTACTTCACACTATTACCAGTTACCAATTTACAATGTATACTTTTTCTTTGAATCATTTCATAACCACTAAAAAAATTTTATCTTAATGTGGATCAATAAAAGTACAATCTATATCTTGCATAAACATATTTCTAAAAACCAGAAATAAAATTCTTGGTCAAATACCATTCTTAAAAACAAATATGCTTAGTAAATATAAATTGTCAGCTTATCTTGAAAAGCATTTTATAAGCAAAGTATGACCATATATTACTATTAATAAGTTCCCCACAAACAAGTGTTTTAATTCTATGCAGCCAAAGTCTTGACTTGGAGAAAATAAAAAAATAAAATAATCTTTAAAATTGTATCCACTGCAATACTGTTTGGAGATATCATCCTCAAAACATATTAAATTATAATTTGCAGTATATTTGAAATATGACCATTTCAATGTGAAATAATTCTTTATAATTAGGGAAAATGGGTTTGGGGCAAAGAGGCTAGCATTTGCAAACAATAAAAGTGCAGATTCTCTCACGTTGAAACAACATCAAAGAAACCATGCTTTTTGTTATGCTGAGTGCCCAGGGTTCAAAGGCATAAATCAAAATATCCCCATGAGACCACCTGGCATTTACTTCTTCTAATATCTCTTGTGTAAGACATGGCAGCCATCAGGCACAAAGCACTACAGTGCACTCCACACTAAATGCACCATCTTGTAGTAATCGTTCCTTTAAAAGAGAAGGGTCCTTATTATAAATGAGCACTATTGTGAAGTAGAAAAACTCGACCACAAAGAGCAACCAGCTCCCCAGAACTGACAAGGATTTCAGCTTAGAAACTAGAAGTTAACTGAAATACTTATTAATCATCAACCCCCCAAAGCAAGGTACTTTAATAATAATAATAATATAAAATATCAGTCTTAAGTTAAAAATCCTTGTTTAAAATAATATTTAATTCATCAAAGTTCTTTTCTCATCACTTAGTACAATATGGTTAGTGTAAGTCACTAGATATTATCTGGATTCTGTATTATGTTCTTACATGTAAAATATTTACAACAGTACCTGACCTGTATTAAGCTATTCTTTTTATTATTGTGGATGTGCCTGGACTTAGAGCTCCGGGTACATACCAACAAGCCCTTCGTAAGTTGGAAAAATTGTAGGTCAAAAATACATTCAATGCCAGGCGTGGTGGTGCATGCTTGTAATCCCAGTACTTGGGAGGCTGAGACCAGAGGATCCCAGTTCGCGCCAGCCTCAGCTACGTAGTGAGGCCCTCCGCAACTTAGTGAGACCCTGTTTCAAAATAAAGAATAAAAAATAGGGCTGGGGATGTAGTTCGGAGGTAGAATGCCTCTGGGTTCAATCCCCAGTACCACCAAAAAATTTAAAAAAAAAGGAGAATGTATTCAATACACCTACCCTACTGAACATCACAGTACACTTTACTATATCAGCTGTTTCCCCCCGTGATCCTGGTAGTATGATATTGAGGGCCTTTTAATAAAATTGAAAAAGTAAAATTTGTAATTGTGTTAGGTTTTCAATAAATTAAAGTAGTTGAAAACAGATTTACATGGACATGAATCATCGAGATAGAAAGACACTTACTGTCTGGTTATTCTCTGTGTAATGGAGGAAGTTTTTTTTTTTTCAATTAGATCATGGGGATATTTTCAGCTCCAATTTTCAAGGCAGTTTATGAAATCTGCCCTCCTATTTCCATCACCACTTCTGTCCTATACCTCTAATGGTTATATACAGAAGAAGAGATTGTATTCATAGAGATTTTTTGTAATTAATTTATCAAATCCTACAACTTTTATGCAAGCAAACAGTTCCATGGAGATCATCTTGGACAAATGACTGGCACTGGGCATAGCCAGAGGACCAGTTGGCGACACAGAAACAAGTCTATGAAACAAGGTTCATATAGCAATAGGAAATAACGCTCATTTTGTTTTGGTTCTTAATAGCTCTTGCCTAATGTTTCATCAATATCCTAAATGGAATAAATAGTGGCAAATATCACGACCACACATTGGTTACATAGCCTTAAAATAATAATCTCAGTTAAAAATTTCATTCTTAACTCTTTAGAAAAATATAAATAACTTAATATGTAGTTTTTTCCCTCAACTAATTTTTTTCTGCTGTTTGTAAACAAAGTCCCACCTCAATGACATTTTCTGTTCTGGGGTACAGAATGCAGAATGTTCAGACAAAGTAAGGGGTTTCTTTTACATAGGCTGATGGAACCTATAGTATTCAACAATGCTTCAACAAAAGTAGGTCTTTGGGGTCTTCATCCAACAATGTCACCAAAAGCCATTTTTATTAATGGTGTTGAGTAAATTAAAGTTCATATTCTCCAGATTACACATAACTCAATAACTCGATGAAGGTAATTACCTTGAAAATGGATAGAAGCCAGGAATATGAAGATAGAAGACATGCAGAGAACTATTAAAATCTGATAATATTTGGCAAAATTAAGTTATTATTAGATAAGCTATCACTTTGTACTGGTAATGGGTAGACAAAAGTGTAGAGGAAACAGCATTTGTGAAGAGGACTATGATGTTCTAGGAAAAGGATTTGAAACTGGTGGCAGTCAGGAGTTGGAGGTAGGGGTGGAATTTACGGTTGCATTCATAAGGAAAAAGTCTGAACAAGAGATACATCTATGGCTAGAGTCTAGAGAGGAAGAAATGATTTCTGTAGTGGCCACCCTAACTCCTCCTCTCTTTACACCCTTACTTTCAGGAAAGTTATATAGAATTCTTTTCTGGAAAGTATCTTATATGTTCCCAAATAAATTAATGGCCATTGATCAATATTTCCGCAAATTTCAGTTATATATGTGGAGTCTAACAATTAGTAGTCTTTTTACCAACCTAGAATGTGAGCACCCTCAGGGTTAGAAAAAAATTTAGTTATCTTAGTATTTCTCAAAGTCTAATAACAGTACCTTTTATACAGTATTCACTCAAATGTGTCCTATTTGGGTAGGAAAGACCCCTACATTTATTCAGTCTCTCCCTGAGAGTATTTCAGGATTTTATTCTTTGTTCTCATATTTATTGCAACTATTTTAGACTACATCTGAATTATATACAATAGACATGTGCAAGGACTCTTTATTTCCTGCCCTCTTCTTTTTTTTTTTTTTTTTTTGCAGTACCGGGGATTGAACCCAGGGCCGTTCTACCTCCATGCTACACCCCCAGCCCTATTTTTTATACTTTATTTTGAAACTGGGTCTCACGAAGTTGCGGAGGACCTCACTAAGTAGAGAGAGAGAGAGAGAGAGAGAGAAAGAGCTGAGTCTGGCCGCGAACCCGTATCCTCCGGTCTCTGCCTCCCAAAGTACTGGGATTACAAGCGTGTGCCACCACACCTGGCTCTCCTGCCCTCTTCCTAATAAGTTGAAGACCCCCAACTTCATCTCTAAATTTTATGTCATTGTGTAAAAGCATATGTCCTGGTTCCACACAGTTTCCCCATACTTGAAATTAACAAATCCATGCATCCAGAAATGGCTATTCTCTCTATTGTTTCATAATCATTTAAAGCTTCCAATTTCTAATTCTGAGCTGCTACAATATAAAGTAAGGAACACAGTATAGCAGATTTGTGGTTAAACCTTCCAACCACAGGAGTAACGTCATGATAGCGTTATTCTCTCAAAAACTAGAATGACATTGAATTAAATGGGCAGGCTGTTATAATTCTGTCATTGGCCATAATCTGGTACCAAAAATTAGCCTCCAGGGAAGGAAGCTGAAAATAGCTTTTAATTTAATAAATCAAAGACCAATTTATACTTATATATTTGAGTGTATATATGTATGTATATGTACTTACTTGAGCATATATATGTATATATATGCACATATGTATGTATGTATTTGTATTCATATTGGTGTGCTTATATGCATACAAAGAATACATTCTCAAATATATACATATATATATATATATATCAGGTCACTACTTGGAAGGACATTTAAATAAGTAAAGACAGGGTAAAAAGAGAGGAAATGGGATAAGACAAGGAAATGTTTTCTCCCAAACTTTAGCAACATGTAGCCAGAAGTATAGACAAGCTTGATCTATGTGGAACGTTTTGTTGTTATCTTTCTTTTCTTCTATATTCTTGACCCATAGACTGAGGGGTAGAGCGGTGGCAGGAGTGGCAAAAGGCTATGAAGTCCCTTTTGGCGCTGAACTGCTTCCTTCTTTTGGACACCGTGGCTTTCTCAGAGGTGGTGAAGGAGGAAACCCACTAAAGAGCAGGAATGGAAAGCAGCTGAGTCCTGCAAGCTCTGGGCGCCTCAGATGTGGTGCTGGCAGGCCACCAGCCGTGGGCCCCGTGGTTAGAGGGCTGGAGTGCCAGTCTTCATCTAAGAGGGAGCTCAGAAAGCACCGCTGGTGAAGGCTGTGACAGGACCTCAACGCAATTCAAAGGGCAGCCTCCCGAATTTCACCAGTGAGCACTGAATAAAGAAAGAGGGCCAATTCTCTCTCCTCTGTTTACCAAGATTCTTGTACTTAAAATAACCAGTCTTTTCATCCTGAGAACTAATGACTTAAGGCAGTTATAAACAAAATATCTATTTGAAATTCAGAGTTTAGTCTCTATGGCTAAGGGGGCAGCCTTATTTAGCAGCACAAATTATGTCTAAAAATAGAAAAAGACAGGTGGTCAGTGTTGAAAATTATACTGAAATATCTTTTTACTTTGGCCAACTGAGCTCACTCTTTGAAAGTGAGAGTGACTTGGTCAGTTATCAGAGAAGGGTGGTTTGGAGACAGAAGACAAGGACACTAGAATTCTCCTTAGAGCCAAGGAGAATAGGGTCTAGGCCTTTGCTCCACTTTGTCCTGTTTTGAATCTTTTGTTACTTTATATTCCACAGATATTCCAAAAACTTTTTTCTCCAAATCCAACTTTTGAAGAGAAATTTTAAATCTTTTAAAAAAACCCCAACCCTTGTATGTCTATTATCATATCTACAATTACTCTTGACATAGCAAAGAAACCCAGAAGCCGCAAATTAAATTTGAAATCATAAGTATGTACCACTGGGGGAAAATTTGAAGTGAGGGATCAAATGACAAATTGATGGCACAGCGTAAATGAGGAAAAAGAGATTTTTAAAAAAATTTTTATTCAAATGCTAGTAGAAAAGGATGATTTCAAATAATTAAAGATTCTCATTTGCTTCAAGTTGAAGAGATTTCTTTTTCATTTCTTGTGATTTTTTATGTGAAAACAAACTGGGCAACAATGTATGAATATGGTAGATAGTATAAATTTACACTGGATACAGTTTGTTAAAGGACAAGTGAACATTAATTGTCAAGAAATTATTTTACACATAATAAATATATCCAAAAATACCTTTGCTCCTCAATATAGATTTTTATGTGTCCTTTTTTTCTCCCTTACATAAAATGGAAGCATGTACTATTTTTGAGTCTTTTGTTATTTTATATTCCACAGATGTTCCAATGAAAGCTTTAAAATTACAAAAATAAACATTGATTCTAGTTTTACAATATTTGTTTACATAGTATGGGTGGTCCCTAACAACTTTCCATGGTCAATATTTGTTATCAAAAGAACTTTAACCAAGAACTTAAGAGGGCAAAAATAGTTGGGCAGATATGCCTGAACCCTTGCTAATTCCCATATATCTCCATTATGAACAAGATGACCATTGGGTTTGTCACAGAAAAGGCACCTAATATTTCATTAATTCAGAGTCAACCAGAGAAACAGATTCAAAACCATTGCTATCCTTTTTATTAAGAACTCTTCAATGATTAATGGGACCATTAAAAAATATTAAAAAGCTGCCTTAAGTTTGAGTGAGGAGGGCATCAGTTTAAGAATTTTCCTGTCTGAACACATATGTTAAGGTCCGAACTGTAAATTAATTATCTGTGATTTCAGAGATGTCACTACTTCCTGGAACTAACTTCTTGTATAAAAAAAATTGGGCAAAACTGTGTCTAGGAAAAGCCTTCTGGTATTCTCATCAGGAAGGTCATATGAAAGGTGTAGGGTTCTAAAGGACCAGAAGAATTCTGATACATCAAAGATGATTTTTGTCATGTTAATCTCAGGCTACAGAACTTCTCAAAGAACAACTACTTACTGGAAGGCAATCACAAATCATGTTGGCGAGGAAGAACAGGACACACTGTGATTCCTTTCTACCATTTCAATGTTTCCACCACTACTAGTTTAAATGCAACTCCTTCAATAATTAGACTCATCTACTCATTCACTATGCTTTGAATGGACAGCATCCTATATGGCATCCCTGATGATCTAGCTAGTCATTCCAGGATCGCTCCCTGGAATGCACCTCTCTCTTCTTCCAAATTTCACCTGTTTTTTAAGGACTAACTCAAAAACTTCTTTGTAAAGTTTTCTTCAATGTTTATGCCAGTCTTCTGTTCACCATCTCTCGATGGCTTCTGTTGCCTTTGGATAGAATTCCATTCTAACAATATGACATTCAAGGGTCTTTGTGACATAGCTCCTGCCTCCAGTCTCATTTATTAATGCATTTTAACAGATGATTAATAATAACTGATAACATACCAGGCAGTGAGCTAAAATAATGAATCAGTCAGACAATGTCCTTCTCATCAAGGAAGTTGCATTTTAGTGGGAAAGATAGATGATAATAAGTAAATAAATACATCAAGATGATAATTTCTGAGAATAGATAATTTCTGAGAGTAATATGAAGAAAATTACACAGGAACACATGGTTGAGTGAGGGACGGGTAGATCAAGAAAGATCTCCTTGAGGAAAGCATTTCAACAAAATCTGACTGACAAGATGTCAACAAGTCAAAATCCAAGGGAAAAACATTGTAGGCAGGGATAGCACATGTCAAGGGCAGGAAGCCACTTGCCTCTGCAAAGAGGAAGGCCACTGTGACTTTTTGAGTATGCCAGGCAAAACATGTGCTTGTAGATGGACCCAGAGAAAAAGCCAGGGCTGGGGCAAGCAGGGCCTTACTGGCTACTCCATATATAGTTTTTTTTGTGTGTTTGTTTGTCTGTTTTTGTTTTGTTTTGTTTTGCGGTACCTGGGATTGAACCCAGGGGCATACTACCTCCACACTACACCCCCGGCCCTATTTTTTATACTTTATTTTGAAACCGGGTCTCACGAAGTTGAGGAGGGCCTCACTAGGTAGAGAGAGAGAGACAGGGAGAGAGAGAGACAGGGAGAGAGAGAGCTGAGGCTGGCCACGAACCCGGATCCTCCGGTCTCCGCCTCCCAAAGTACTGGGATTACAAGTGTGTGCCACCACGCCCAGCCCATATATAGTTTTAAGTGACTGTTTTGGATGCTATGTGGGTGATGCATTTAAATATTATAGAAATAGAAGCCAGGGTAGGGGGTCATTGCATTAAAGACTTCATCTCCATCTACACTTAGATCTTTTCTCTTTTCCCTGGATATAACTTGAAGAGTGACGTTTTCACTGACTGGAAATACGGAATTATGTTTATGGGTAAAGATGGTGTTCTCAGAAATCCTGTCCTTGTAGGAGGTAAATATTCTAAAATCAGTATCAGTTGTGTTAAGTGCATCATTCGTTAATTGGTTTCATCCATTTGCCTACAAAAAATTGGAAAAAACTGATATGTATCAGGCAAAGTATTATTTTGGGGGATTATAGAAGTACTAAAATGAATAATAGCTAAATAATAAAAACATTAGCTAAAATATAGTGTATATATTACATGTTAAACTCTCCATAACACTATATATATATATATTTATAAATCCATTATAGCTCTATGGACCATATATTATTGTCATTTTACAAATGAGACAACTAGAACAGAGAAGTAAAGAAACCTCCTCATAGTCACTTAGATAGTACATGGCAATATAAAGTTTTGAATTTATAGCATCTAGCTCCAGAACCCACTTATCATCTACTCTAAAATTATCTTTGGAGAAAAAAAACATTATCCTTATCTATGGAAACTATTATCTGACTATAAAGATAAATATTAAGCAAAATTATAGAAACATAGAAAAAGGTAATGGTCATAGATTTCAAAAAAGGATTTTTTTATTTTATTGGTGCATTGTAATCATACACCATGATGAAGTTCAAAGTGATAGAAGCTTACATGCATACAGGACTCAGTGAGCCCTCTCCCAGTTCTCACCCACTCCCTTCCTTCCCCACCTCCCTATGTATGTCATTGTGATTAGCATTGATAAATTCGTGTATGTATATCATGTCCACTGAAGTGTTTCCCTCTTTGAGTCTTCCTTCCCCTCTCGCCTCCCTTGGTTAGATCCCCTCTCTCACTTCACTAAGGTTTCTCCTCCTTTGTCTGGAGTCCCTCCTCATAAGAGGAATTTTTTTTGATAAACTGACATACTGATATTCCCTTCATTAATTTCAGTGAATTAAAGAAAAACAAGATATAAATACATAAGAGCAATGAATCTGGCCATTTGTTTGAGAAATTACCACTGCCATTTGTTTGAGAAATTACCACTGAAAGGAAGACTATCACAAAATAAGAACAAAAATTGGAAACAGTGTTCCTTAAAAATGGAAGACACTGAACAAATTTGAAGATAGAGTAGAAGTGTCAGATTCTAAAATAAGAATAGAGTTATAAAATGGGAAGAAACAATGTACATATAAGTCCCTCCAGGTAGAGCTGATCTAACCACAGAGAAAGAAATTATATTTGGGATAGGAAAGAAAATTTTATCAAAGGAAGAGCAGTAACCAGAAATAAAATGAGGTAAAAAAAATAAGATATAACAAGTAATTCACATTCCATGGGACATGGAACCATATATGGTTCCATATAATGAAGAACATTACATGTTATTGAAGCTCCAGATAGGTATGCAGTTTATTCCTTGCTTAAACAAGACAAAGATGATGTTAGAATTCTATAGCTTATAATTTGTCAGTTTATATACTATTCTTACTTATATTAATAATTTTGCATATTAAATATAGAAGTCACCATCACACATGTTCAGGTATTTTAATTTTGTTTTGATGTTATCAAAACACTTTTAGGCATTGCCAAATTAAGAGTCAATCTAACTGAGATGGCTGATAATTGCAATCAACATCAGAGACAAGTAAGATGACAATGGTGTTTTAGAAGGGATTATCCCAGTATGGAGACAAAATTCCAGGCACCTATGACTTGGGATAACTTAATATGTCCCATGTGGCTAATACATACAGGTTCTACATCTGGATCTCCACAGTTCCAAGCCAACTGTGAAGTTACGAATGAATTAATGAATGCAGACGAAGAGAGAAGATTAAGGGTGGGGATGCTACCAGAACTCCATACCCCACTGTAATCAGTGAGACCTGCACCACAGTGTGTGAGCACTCAGTACTCCACTGGGGTTGGGTGTCACGCATCATTGTCAGGAACAGGTGTTGCTGTCCCTTGCAGCTCATTCATCATCAGGCTGCAGCAGTGTTAACATATGCTACATCAGTGCTAATCGTGTTTGTTTTTACAATCAACGTTGATCTGCCCTTCATCATGCCAAGGAGATAAATGTTAGCTGAGAAGAAACAAACCTGGAGGCTCATATCGTTTACTTACACAGGTTCCTGTTCCCCAGCCTACCCCCAGGTAAATTTCCAGGCTCTAGACCTGTAAATTCTCAAAGATTGCAAATTCGAGATTTTGAGAAAACTTAGAAGTATAAAGGAAAAGTATCATTTAAAGAATTATATTGACATTAACTTATTAGAGAACTCCTGGTTCAACCCTTAAATTCTGATATTGATGTTATGTCATTGATTTAACTGTAGATCACTTAATCAATGGTCTTCTGTTTAACAGACTACTTAGAGATTAGGACTTAAAGATAATTAGATTTGAAATATAGACAGACAGTCATGCTGTTCAATTGCCAAAGTATAAGATCAGAATAAAAATGTTTAGCACTAGCAAAATCAGGAAGCATCTAATCAGACCTATACAGCAATATGTCACAAATATTCATGGATTAGTCTGTCTGATTCAATGAGAAGACTCAACTGCAAAAGCCCCCCCTTTCATTATAGCTGTGGTTTTCATTAAACATATCACTTGACTTCAGCTTAACAAATAATAATTTGTTAACTAATTAGCTCATTTGGGATCTCTAATTTGCAATTTGCATACCGACTGCTAGATCTTAAACAGATTCCCTAAAATGTTTAGGGAAAGTTTCTTCTTAAAAGTTCATAGTCTTTTCCTTGGCTCTTTTCTTATGTTGACAAAAGTTTTCTGCTAACTAAAAGTAAATTTCAATGCAAACACGATCATTTCTAAATTGAGGAGTAAACAATTGAGGCAGTACAACCAAGCAATTTTAGCAGCTAGATAATTTGCAATTGTTGCTTTAAGTTTTGTTTTGTCTTGGTGTCCTGTGTGTGCGTGCACACGAGTGCGTGCTATGACTAGGGTTGTGTCTTATTTCTCATTTTGCTTCTTTCAGGTCATTCTCATTGTGCTATTTTTTCCCTTAGGGCTCCAGCCTGAATTCCATTCTTTGTGGCTTTGGTATTTGACTTTCAGGTCTATGATTATAGCCAATTTAGTGTCTTGTTACCCTTTTTGCCCTTCCTATGCACTTGTATAATTTGTTGTTGGATAGAGACAGAGAAAGAGAGAGAGAGAGAGAGAGAGAGAGAGAATTGTTTACTTGATGAAAGTTAAGTATCTTGAACTTTTCCTTTTCTGTTAATTTTTTTCCTGATTAGTTCCTTATTTATAGCCTAAATTTCTTAGAATCCTCTTTCCTAAACATATTTTTATTTTACTTACTTACTGACTATTATCTTGAACCTTGTTGTTATGTTCACCAAGATTTGATGCATTAAATTCCTTTATTTTTACTCAAATATTAAATAATTTCAGCAGAGTTTTGTTATTTAACCATTTATTATAAGGACTTGAATTTTACTATGAGCGTAAGCTGGTAAAGAGGCAGCCTGGAATGGTGATTAAACACATACTTTTTGGAAGCATATTATTCAAATTCAAATTCTGGTTCTTCCATTACTACCTACTCATCTTGAGTATATTACTTAATCTTTCTACATCAAAGTTTTCTTTTTTAATTAATCAGTTAATTAATTAATTAACTAATTAATTAATTAATTTGTGGTACTGGGGATTGGACCCAGGACCATAGTACCTCTGAGCTATGCATAAATGCCCAGTTCTCAACAAACATAAGAAAATCAGAAGCATAGGAAAAAGCATGAAAAAATGACTTATTTGTACTGTTGAACGATGAGCAAGGAACAGAAAATTCGAGACCCCGACTCAGCTGAGGCAGGAGGCTTTTATTAGTTGCAGCAGCTACCATTCTCCAGCAAGACAGAAAATGACAGCCCCTTGTACAGCTCACAGTTTCCTTTTATAGAGAACAAGCAGAGTTCATGGGTTTGCTTTAAATCAACCAATCATAGTAAATTTTTCCTTATTTCAGAGCAAGGGGGGTAGGTCAAGGGGCGTGAGCTGAGCATACTGGCGGGAACCAGTCCGGGGGCTTTGTCCAGGGGTGGGAACCAGTTTCGCTGGCTTTGTTGGCCAAAGGTCAGGGAGTCTAATTTTAGGATTGAAAACAAGGCTAAGAAAAAATTACTTTTAGGACATGTTATCACATTCCCTACTCCTGTTATTTACCTTTCTCAAACCCTTGAGGAAGAAGTTTCTGTTTGTTCCTCCTGGGGTATAGGTAGATATTGGTCTGGGCTATGGAGCACCATAAGTTTATTTGATTGTAACCTCTTCTGTAGGTAATTAGTTAAGTGGTTGAAGAAACAAGGTCCTATTAATGCAAGTAAACAGATGGCAGAGATGGGTCCTAGCAAAGGGAGGAGATTAGAGGTTATACTATTACCTAATACAGGGCTATTGTGATGATAAACTTAGTTAATTTTGACTTAAAACATTAGATGTTTATCACTGAAATATTTACTGAGCTTTGAGTTTTCTGACTTACCACTATTATTTCCCTATTTTTTCTAGAATGAAATATTTATCTTAGACTACTCCAGTATGTCCATGTGCACATACATGAACATACATGGCTATATTGCTCACATTGTCTTGAAAGAAACCATTCAGGAATTCAAAATGTTCTCTTAAGTTCCACAGGTATCTCTGTCGATAACCTAATACATCTAATGCGATACATTGGTCAACAACAAACCACATATAAGATAGTGGTCGCCTAAGAGTAAACCACCTGGTGATGCAGTAGCTACCTTGGTCTGTGTAAGCACATTCCATGTTCACACAATGATGTAACTGCAGAAGAATGCACTTCTCAGAACATGCCCTAGAATTAAGTTGTGCATGACTGTATTTCACTTCAGTTATGCCTGGATATCCTCCACTTTCAGGCCCAAAGACCTGAGTTTTGTTGAACAATCCTCAGGGCTTTCAGGAAAGATCATTTATGCTAATAGAAATTGAAAGCATGGAATAGTGGGTGGTCCCACTAACAGGTCCTTATGGGACTCAAATAGGAGATTTCTAGCATTGCCTATCAGCAACAACATGGATGGGATAAATTCAATGATGATATATTGATAAGGACATGTTTGTTAACACCCTTCCCAAACTCAGATACCAACAAATTCAGGATAATTTGGTACATGTAACTCTTATTCAGCCAGTTTTTCTATATAATTTTAAGTTTTAAAACCTATTGACACAAATCTTAATTCTTCATATAAACATTAAGATATCATTGTAATTGGTACTCACTTACTCCGTGCAATACAACAAGGCCCAAATTAAACCTGAATAATGCACTGTCTGGATTTCATACTGTTTATGATTAACATCATAGGAAGAAAAAAGCTGTATTTAAATGTAATGAAGAAATAAATCTTGTCATTACATTGCGAGTGAGATACTCTATCCCACAATTCTTTGAATTAAATCAACCGCCCTGCCTTTTGCAATATGAGCACAAATCACATTATATAATAATAACCTGTCCTCTTAACATGTACAATAAAAACAATAATTAATAACTAAAAATAAATTAGTCCCTGGATTGTTTTCTTCTATTATTTTCAAAATACATTTACCAGCACAAAACTATAGTCTTTCTGAAATCATCATGGCTAGTTCCTTCCTATAATCTCGAGTGATGTGTCCTTAAAAGTATGTATTGTCCAGGTGAATGAGAGAAGAAAATTATGCAGCTTCTCAGAAAGATCTCAGTGGTCACTAACTCTTTATTAAGGAACAGATACTGCCATCGTAATATTTACTATTATGCCCTGTATTTGTTTTTTATTTACTCCTCTAGTTATCTCACCTTCATAAACCCTACTTCATATTTTCACATTATTCTACTGCCCTCAAAGCATAGAAATATAAGGTATGACTTGGACTTGTTGAACCCATTATAAAAATGTTCATTGGTGTAACTGAGATTTGTGAACAGATTCGGTATGAGTTAACTGAAGTTTTACTCTACAAAATGTTTGAAAGATTAGCCCTATTCATTTTTTTAATGAAGGAAGAGATTATGTTTTCTGAGATACTTTCTAGTCTTATACATGGTTAGTGTGCATAAAATGCTCTTAAAATCTCTGCTGACATATCATGAACTTACCATATAAACACCAATTTGTAATGGAAAGAAGAGTAGTACATAGAAGAATATTTACTATTGAGATGTGTCACATATGAAGCCCTAGACAGTTTTTGATTTGAAGACATAAGGTTAACAATTATTACAAAAGTCTGAAGAAAAAGAAAACAGAATGACTTAGGAAGAAGAATGATCAAGCATGTATATTATAATACATCAATAAAATAATAAAAATCATTAGAGGCAAAATAAATAACACCAAAAAAGATTTTAAACATAAGGAGGACCAGAAAAATAATAAATTGAAAGTAAGTAAACAAAACAGAGAAAGTTAATAGACGAATATAATAAGATTGCTGTGACCATCTCTTAAGGGTCTGAGTCTTCATCTTATTTTTTTTATTTCCAAGGGGAAAAATTACCATTTGATTATTTATCTTTAGGTAGCAGAAAAAGGAATTTTGCATATTAAAATATTTTTGCGTATACAGTACTTTGAAAAATATCTCACAAGAGAGAAAAATGTCCCTTGTGAATATTCAAATAAATTTGTATTGTTATTAGTTACTTGCCTATGTTCTCATTTATCTTCAGCCATGGGAAAATATTCACTTGTTGAGCATTTTCTGGTTAATGGCTTTTGGTTTTATTTTATTTTACTCTTTTTGTCTCAATAAAATATAATTTGCTAAAGTAAGAGTTAGTGGCCAGAAAGTTAATTTGGTGACAGTGGGACTTTGTTTGACTCAGGGGAACAATAGAAATAATTTGGAAATATTTATATGTGTAAATATAAAGAGAATGAAAAATAGAGGTCCATGGGAAAATATTTGGTAGATAAGACACTCTCTGGGGAAGAAGGTGGAGGAGGAAGAGAAGGAAAAGAAAGCAAAGCCAGGTGTGGTGGTTCATGCCTGTAATCTTTTTACTTGGAGGTACAGACAGATGTATCACAGGTTCCAGGCCAGCCTCAGCAACTTAGCAAGACCCTCATCAACTAAGCAAGACCCTGTTTCAAAATAAAAAAGAAAATAGGGCTGGGGGTATATCTCAAAGGTAGAATATCCCTGGGTTCAATCCCCAATATGGAAAAAATAAAAATAAAAAATAGAGAATGTGAAGGAGAAGCAAAGAAGGAAGAAACCAAACTTGAAGGAAGGGAAACACAATTGTTTTTCTGATGGCAGTTTCTTGTCCAGTCCCATTTTTTAAATACATGCTTAGAATACTTGGAAGCCTTTTTAAAAGGAGGTTAAATCTTTACTACTTTGATTCTCTCAAATATTAAAAGTCACTACCTAGGGAGATTCCATGTTGCATATCAAACAAACTGCTTAAAGAATGACCTATGAAGGGCCAGGCGTGGTGGCGCACACTTGTAATCCCAGTACTTTGGGAGGCGGAGACCGGAGGATCTGGGTTCGCAGCCAGCCTCAGCTCTTGCTCTCTCTCTCCTGTCTCTCTCTCTCTCTCTCTCTCTCTCTCTCTACTTAGTGAGGCCCTCCTCAACTTTGTGAGACCCGGTTTCAAAATAAAGCATAAAAAATAGGGCCGGGGGCGTAGCGCGGAGGTAGAACACCCCTGCGTTCAATCCCCGGTACCAAAAAAAAAAAAGAATGACCTATGATAAAATATATGCATAAGTTAAAATAAAAATTCAAGCCGGGCGTGGTGGCGCACGCTTGTAATCCCAGTACTTTGGGAGGCAGAGACCGGAGGATCCGGGTTCGTGGCCAGCCTCAGCTCTCTCGCTCTCATTCTCCTTGTCTCTCTCTCTCTCTCTACTTAGTGAGGCCCTCCGCAACTTCGTGAGACCCGGTTTCAAAATAAAGTATAAAAAATAGGTCTAGGGGCATAGCACGGAGGTAGAACGCCCCTACGTTCAATTCCCGGTACTGCAAAAAATAAATAAATAAAAAATAAATAAATAAAAATTCATATAACAGATAACATAACACTAAAGAATTATCTGTGTCAAAAGAAAATCTTAACATTTAAAGATTATTTTAGTATTTCAAGCGCATAAGTACAAACTGATATCATTTTCTTAAATACCAATGAAAATATCAAATATTAAAATAGAAATATTACACTAAATCTTGGAAAATCCCACTCTACATTTAAGAAACAGCTCAAAAGCTATTTGTCATCTATACTGCTTGATTCTACTATCTTTGCAGTTTAAAAAATTATTTATGGTGAATTACAGAGTTGACTGTGTCCTTCTTCTGTCACATTATAATACCTGATGTCTCCGAAACTAAATATCTCACTTTCTTTGATGCTGCTGTTAATCTCTTTTCCCAAGGCTTTTCTTTGGGTAGGATGGAACCACCAATTTGAAATTAATCTCAAGAAAAAAAAATTAAAAGCAAAAACCATAGTGGAGCCAAAAATAACGTCAGCAGGTCCTCCTGTCCTCAATCTTCCCTAAGCGTTCTGCCAGTTCACTCGCAGTGTGTATATTCAATTACGTCCGAGGGACTATGAATTATGTGACACATTCTGAGTGGTCTAATGTCCACTAGGGAAATGAGAGATGCTGCAATGATTTCCATTTGCTCACTGACTTTGAACTCAGACTACCAGTATGTCTCACTTGACCAAATTTTCTGCGTGAATGATTTGAAATGATGTGACTTAAATGAAATAAAGAGTATCTACATACAAGCATATAAGATTTTTTTTTCATATGGCTTTGCATTTTGGTGTCTGAGAGTTTCACTGAATTCCTAATGTTTTAGTTATGACCAGTTAATGGTATCACAACCTTATATGCTTCTCTGTGGAGCTTACAATCCTGTACAGCCCTCTCTCTGCATATGGAGTACATCCCAGACTTTGGGGAATTGTACTGTAGAAAACCTTGGAGTGGAGAGACATAAAGAAGCTGCCAGTTAGGCCCAAGGGTTTCACTCATCCCAAGGATGATGTAAAAGGCAACCATCAGCCTTGCGGATGAGGCTTCTTGGTTTTTATGTTTTGAGAAGGCTATTAGGACCCAGCTGTTTGATTTCCTCTTCCATTCAGTGACCACAGGGAACACTTCTACAGCTACCACTGGGTACAAAACATTACTCTGGTTCTAAATTTGACAATCCATGAGTCACTGATCCAACACTTCTGGGCCATAAAGCTCTGAGACTCAAGACTTAGACAGATTTTGAATTATACATTATGTGTGCGAACAATGTCTGCCTTGAGCTAAAAATTGAGAGCTTTTGTGCAAGACATTCTAAATTCTTTGTTGTAGATACCAATAATATTTTTTTTGCGGTACCGGGGATTGAACCCAGGGGCGTTCTACCTCCGTGCTCCACCCCCGGCCCTATTTTTTATACTTTATTTTGAAATGAAACTGGGTCTCACGAAGTTGCGGAGGGCCTCACTAGGTAGAGAGAGAGAGAGAGAGACAGGGAGAGGAGAGAGAGAGAGAGAGCTGAGGCTGGCCGCGAACCCGGATCCTGCGGTCTCTGCCTCCCAAAGTACTGGGATTACAAGCGTGCGCCACCACGCCCGGCCCAATAATATTTTTAAGAAAACCAAAATCACCATTTCCCAAAATAATTATAAAAGTTGAGAAGCTGAATAGTTCTCAAGTTTAATACTATCATTTTATAACTCAGGACATTTGGAGTCTTGCTTTGTTCAAAGTTGTATTATATTATGCTATGTTTCAATGTCAGATTTACTCTGATGAATAAATAACAAGTAATTCCTATCTTTCTGTCCACTAAACAACCTATCAACAGTTCTGAGTAGTCAAGAATGACTGGAAGTTATCAGTTACCCCAACCCTATTTTATTTTTTATTTTGAAACAGGTCTCACTAAGTTGCGCAGGGCCTCACTAAATTGCTGAAACTGGCCACAAACCTGTGATCTTCCTGTCTCAGCCTCCCAAATACTGGGATTACAGTCCTGCACCACCATTCCAAGCTTCAGTTATTTTTTTAGCATTATTAAGTTATTCTTACTTGAAATCAAGGTGTAATTTGAATGAATTTGATTCTTTGTTAATGACCCATTGGAAAAAAGATGTTGCCAGAATGATTAAGAGTTCAACTAAATTTAATCAACCTAGATAAGAATTTTATACTTTTGGTTGAATGTACAGCAATAACTGATTTTACTAATTGAATTAGGAAAGTTTTAATTTAAAAATAATGATTTTTATTCAACAAACAATATCACAATTATTATTTCCAATGACAAAACCTTCTTTTAACTTATACAGAGGACATCAATAAGGAAGGCAGTACCTCCTTATTAATCATTTTAAATTGATAGGGTTTCCCCAGTTTGCTTCAGATACTGCAGTTCAAACAGTAATGGACCCATGCTAAAATTGAGGTATCATATTAAAATAGTCTCTTATATTTCAATTCACCTACAGAACAAAATTGGCCCTTTAGTTTTATGTTTTTTTATTGTAGCCATTCCTACATTTTAGCTTATCTTCCAAATGACAGTTACCCAACTCCTTTGATAGTAACAAAAAATAAAATATAATTCTTTTTAAAATATGAAACTCTGTTAGGAAGAGGCCATTTGCAAATTTAAATTTCTTTTTGGTATGTAAAGATCTTTATGTATTAATCTTATATTTAGTCTCCATTAAAATGATAGTTCTCCATATAAAACATGAATCAAAACTGAGTCAGACTACCTTCCTCTATAAAACTCACTACAATAAAAAACATCAACTCTTAGCCGGGCGTGGTGGCGCACGCTTGTAATCCCAGTACTTTGGGAGGCGGAGACCGGAGGATCCGGGTTCGCGGCCAGCCTCAGCTCTTGCTCTCGCTCTCCCTCTCTCTCTCTCTCTCTCTCTCTGTCTACTTAGTGAGGCCCTCCGCAACTTCGTGAGACCCGGTTTCAAAATAAAGCATAAAAAACAGGGCCGGGGG
>PVJS01028799.1:0-25259 GCA_004027185.1 Glis glis
GGGTTCAATCCCTAGCACTAAACACCAAACAAAAACAAAATTATCTTGGAACTTTAAGTTTGATTGTGAAGAAACAAACTGACCATTGCTATTTTATGAATATCTGAAATCAGCCAAACCCGTTAAACAGATTTAGTGTTCCCTGTGATGGTGTATGTGTGTGTGTGGGGGGAGGGTATCTGACTGGTCACGACTTAGACTTGAGCTGAAGTGGTCAACATACCAGGAGCTTCTCTTTATACATGGAATTGAAGGCCGTAATTGCTTGGCCTCAAGCACCATTAACAAGTCCAATAGTATCCTTTAAGCTCCACAACTTATTCAGATATTAAGGAAAGGTGCTTTGGGGGAATATAGTATTTTATTTCCAGCTCTATTTTCTCAGTTTGGGAAACATTTAATTTTCCTGCTGATAAGTTAACAAAACAGTTCTGGACGAAAAGTATTTTAATAAAATTCAGAAAGATGTTGACCTACACTGATGTTTATAGGTATGGATGTTAATTTGTCAAATCTTATTTACACGTGCAATTCATATATTCTCCTGTGGAGCAGAAAATTTATTTCCTCATTTTTTTATACTAACTCATCCTCATCTCTGGTACCAGCTAATAAAGTACAAACACATTCTTACAAATTTCAGTTGATGGATTCTTTAATAGCAACTTAAAATCTGAACTAAGGAAAGAATTGAAATGTTTACAAGGCAAATGTTCAAACATTAATATCACTTTCTTGCCAGGAAAGAATTTATAACTTAGTAGAGCAAGACATATGCTGTGTTTCTATAAGGAAATGAAACTGATTAACGAAACAATTAAAGCGCATTGTGTCAAAATAGAACTTGCTTTTCTAAAGCATATACCCCGGTAGACTGTATGCTTATTCTGACAGTGGGGACACAATGCCATGCGTTTTTTTATGTTATTGGTACTAAGGATTGGACCCAGGGGGGAATTCTACCTTTGAGCTACATTCCCAACCCGTTTTATTTTTTTATTTGGAAACAGGATCTTGCTAAGTGCTGAGGCTGTCCTCAAACCTGCCATCCTCCTGCCTCGGCCTCCAAAGTACTAGGAACATCACAGGCGTGCGCCACCCTGCCCACTTGCAATGCATTTGGAGATCTCCTTACCTGGGGTTGTGTTCGTGGTCAGAGCCAGTAAACAAATGCAAATAAGGTAGAGATTTAACCGAAAATTAAGTTTCTCCTTTGATTACTCACTTTCATTACAAGAAAGCCTACAAGAAAATAGGGGCTTATTCCAAAAACAAAGTGTGACCTCACAAAATAGACATGGGTTATTTTCTAGAGATCTTGGAATAGCATGTAAAATAGAATCACAGGGCCGGGCGTGGTGGCGCACGCTTGTAATCCCAATACTTTGGGAGGCGGAGACCGGAGGATCCGGGTTCGCGACCAGCCTCAGCGCTCTCTCTCCCTGTCTCTCTCTCTCTTTCTCTCTCTCTCTCCTTAGTGAGGCCCTCCACAACTTTGTGAGACCCGGTTTCAGAAATAAAGTATAAAAAATAGAGCTGGGGGCGTAGCGCGGAGGTAGAACGCCCCTGCGTTCAATCCCCGGTACCGAAAAAAAAAATAGAATCACAGGCCTTCTGGTAATATGCAGTTATGATTAAAAAAAATGTCTTAAAGAACCATAAAGCGTAATCAGGACCAAGAAGAAAGCAGCGACCAGTGAAAAGTTGTGACTATAGATTGGTGACTGATTGCAAATCACTGTGGGCAGCTACAGGCAGGGAAACTTCACCGAGGAGCTGGGCTTTAAGCCAGGCCTGGGGTGACCAACAGAGATGGACGCATTCATAACGTTGCGGAGTGATATGTCACAAATTACATATTGCACACTCAAAAGAAGGATTTCTTTTTAAAGTCCCTAGTTCAACTGATGAGGAAATGGATATGAAAGAGATACATAACTTTCTTAAGGAAATGCAGCTAGTTAGCAGAACGGGGATTAGGTTTACAAAGAGTTGGTCCAAAGCTATTCTTATGAGAGTAAGAAAAACATCTCTGTTCAATCACATCCATAAGAGGTTTGGAGTACGGCATAGTAGGACAGTTTTATTTACTGCCTTAATAGAACTGACTTCTTATTCTGCAGTTAAATTCATATCCAGGAGTGTATTCTATTAGTATCGTGTATCGTTTGCAGGCATTTTTAAAAAATATCTCAACTGCCTTTCAAATTATAAAGGTCCTTTTTCATATTTTATTAATTTCCAGATAATTAGAACCATGCTTTAACTCTGAACATAATATTACCGCAGAAGGGATGGTCAGGTGCCTAGACGAGGTGTGGTTTCAGACATAGCTCTATTGCCTTTAAAAAAGGTTTTACAAGGCCAAGTTTCTCTAGGCAGAAAGCATTTTTCTTACAGCCCTCGGCACACTTAACAACAGTCACATTTTACTGCAAAAGAAGTCGAAACTGCAAAAGCTGCATGATTACGATAAAGAACCCCAAATATTGAACTAGATGGAGCGTATCCCAGGGAAAATAATTCCCCCAGCCTATGTTATGAAGGGGTTAATTATGAGACCCCGTGATAAGGTGTTCGTAGAGAGAGACACTTCATCAAGGCATGCAGTCAGGAAACAAGGGGGAACAGATGAAGGTGCTCGGGATAATAATGATGGCAAGTAATGATTTCCCTAGAGGTGAGCTGATCTATGGCCACGAGCAAAGAAGAAAGGCTAGAAAGTACCATAACATTACCTCGGAGTACTTAACAGACTGGAGAGCGGTAACCCTGTGTCAAAAAAGACCCATCATCCTGCTCAATTTAAGTAAAAGAGTTATGCCAAAGTACAAGAGGGGAATGTAAAATTCACATCCGAAATTAAACAGCTGAAAGGTATGATTTAACAATGCTCAAAACTCAATAAGCCAAAGATAAACAGCAAATTAGATGACTCAATGTCGGAGGGAAAAACATCTTCCATCGATCCCATCGTCAAAAATTAATCTGCCTGAGAATGCCCTGTGCTCCAATGCCCGAGCTGATGAAGAGTGCAGGAGGAGAGAAAAAACCTGTGTAGGAGCGCTTCACCTTCAGGCTAGACCCTGATTACAATCTCCTGTGAGACATTTCAGCATGAAGCGCCTCTCATGTTGGGACTGCAAAATTAAATTGCGATCAATACTTTACAAAAATAATTGGGGAAAAATGTTCAGAAGTCGGAGCTGCACTGTGTGGCCACAAACATATGAAAGTTATTTTTTTTCCCCTACCTTTCTGGGGGTTATTCTTCAGGATAGATCAGTTCAAAGGTGTCTCTTGACAATAGTGCTCTTGCAATGGTCTCGCTCACCTTGTTAGGGAATTTTAAAAGCAGGGCAGCATTTACAGCCTACCAGGAGTAGAATCTTATCGCTGCTCTTTTCTTTGGAGTGCTAATCCCAGCCCATAAATTCTTCTTGTCTCTTCGCTTTGATGTTCATTTAAATTTCTTTGCAAATTAATTCTGATGTTAAACAGAAAACACACAAGAAAATATTATATGCCGACAAAATGAAAGAAACCCACAGACACACATACACACACGCACACACACACACACACACGCAATTTGGTAGATTTTTGAAAACTTTGCCTAAGATTTGATTCTCAATCTCTCAATACATTTAAATGCTATACTCTGTAGTTAAATTTAGGGTAAAATGTATTGAGTCAAACTCTTTACCGCCTTAAGCAATGCTTAGTATTCAGCTTTTCCTTCTTGTCTGCCTCTGAATAAGTTCTTATTTTTGGCAAAGATTTATTTTTTAATCCATAAAGAGAAGAGGAAGTGGAAAATGTAAAAGCCTGAGTAAAATTCTTGCCTCTTCAATAGTGGTCATTTTGGCTCTTGTTGTACAGCAAGTTTAAAATATTGTACTTTTATAATTGCATTTTTTTTATGGAATCGGCATGGGTCCTTCTGGATTTTTATTTAGGGTACGACTATTCTGACAAGACAGTCTACTGATTGATTTCACTCCCAGGAATCATTTGCTGTAACCTCAGTCAGACATGCAGGGAAACGAAGGACCAGCACTAAGAATACACCACACAGGGCAAACTAAAGGAAGCAGCACGTAACCGGCTGGGGGTGCACAAAGAGGGGTAACCAGTGGCCTGCTGTCATCCTGGGGGACGGGGCGTACTGAGTGGTGTGCTGCAGGGAGCCATGACGGCATGAAGGAATTGGTTGAAAACACCAACACCCTGTACCACGTGCCAACCTCGTGGACATCTGAATAACATGCAAAGTGACCTTTATCGGGGGAATGACAGCAACCCCAAGAAGAGGGGGCCAAGGAGGGGTTCTGTTGGGCACCCCCAAGTGAAACAGACGTGCCTCATGATTCAATTAGGATAAGTTTCCCGTTCCAGATGGCTCTCCTTCCACCTTGCTGCGTAATCCTAAGCAACTTTGTCCCTTGTTATTTGGATCGGAAGTAGAATGCAGTTCTTTGGGGGCTCGCCACAGGCAGACATCATAGAGAGGAGGGAGACGGGCAGGGAGAGGGAAAAGACATAGACATTTTGCACAGACAAGTCCTGACCAGATCACCCTGTTGTGCCCACACGTCCCACACGCTCATACACTTCACCCTGTCTGGTCACTCTCCGACACGCTTCCCATTGACGACTGCCTGACTAACACCAACTCGCTTCCTGAAGTCTCAGTTAAGGCTTCTATTGTTTTAGAAACATTCCCCAAAATCTCCTCAACTCCATCAGCAGGCATCCTAAACCTGTGTGTACATTTATTATTGTTTTTATTATAATAAAATCAATGTTCGCCGGGCGTGGTGGCACACGCCTATAATCCCAGTACTTGGGAGGCTGAGACCGGAGGATCCTGGTTCGTGGCCAGCCTCAGCTACTTAGTGAGACCCTGTTTCAAAATAAAGAATAAAAAATAGGGCTGGGGGTGTAGCTCAGAGGTAGGATGCCCCTGGGTTCAATCCCCAGTACTACAAAAAAATAAATTAATTAATTAAATAAAATAAAATCAATGTTCCAGCCAGCCTTGGTGGCACGCACCTGTAATCCCAGTACTTGGGAGGCTGAGACAGGAAGATCACAGGTTCAAGGCCAGCCTCAGCAACTTAGGGAGGCCCTCAGCAACTTAGACCCTGTTTCAAAATAAAAAATAAAATAAAAAGAAGGGCTGGGGTTTAGCTCAAAGGTAGAATGCCCCTGGGTTCAATTCCCGGTACCAAAAAAGAAAAAGAAAAAGGTTCCTTCCCAAGTAGATTGCAGTACTTTTTCATAGAATGGTCTTCCTTCATCTTTGTATTCTCAGACTTTTTCTCCAACATAAGAAATGAATTTCATTTTTTCTTGATCTTTTTTCCTTTTTCTTTCTTTTTTCTTTTCCTTTCTTTCTTCCTTCCTTCCTTCCTTCCTTCCTTCCTTCCTTCCTTCCTTCCTGTGTGTTGTACTGAGAGTTGAACCCAAGGGTGCTCTACCTCTGAGCTAGACCTCCAGCCTTTCATATTTTTTTTTTGTTTGTTTTTGAAACAGTGTCTCACTAGGATGCTGAGAGTCTCACTACTTGCTGAGGCTGTTCTCAAACCTGTGATCTTCCTGCCTCAGCCTCCCAAGTACTGGGATTACAGGCATGTGCCACTATGCCCGGATAAATTAATTTCTTTATAACATTCTTTCACTAATTTCCCAACTTTCAACTTGCCGTACATCACATGGTACTTACCTGTTTGAGGTTTCATTTTCTTATCTCTGAAGTGAAAGGTTTGTACTAAAGCAAGTGTTCTCTTCTGGGTCTAAAAATTTCAGGCAATAAAAATGATTTGAGTATTTCATAAGAACAATGACTGCCTAGCTTCAGCTAGTTCTCAATGCCATACAACTCCTTTTTTTTTTTTTTTGCGATACTGGGGATTGAACACGAGGCATTCTACCTCCAAGCTACATTCCCAGCCCTATTTTTTTATTCGTTATTTTGAAACAGGGTCTCACTAAGTTGCAGAGGGCCTCACTAAGTAGCTGAGGCTGGCCACGAACCTGCGATCCTCCTGTCTCAGCCTCCCAAGTACTGGGATGACAAGCGTGCACCACCACGCCTGGCTAGGTTCCTTCTTTCTATTACTGTTTGTTTACCAGATGACATGACGTTACTCTTGGCAGCGTTAGCAGTGGCCCCTCCGCAGAAGCATCGGCTCAGGTTGTACCACATAGAACTGCTGGCATAGGCAAATGTTGAGTTCAAGTGGGTCAGAGTACGTGGTTTGGTATATAGAATGATGCCACGACTTGGTAGTAAAACTTGAGTAAGACCAGCCTGAGTCCCTTTCCAGAACTGTATAGTGATGCGCCCAAGAAGCAAGGAGTCAGTAGGTTCATATGACCCAACAGACGAAGCAGAGGCATGAAGAAGTACGAAGCTGAGGGCGGGGCGGGGCGTGGACAAGGTGGAGGCAGGTGATGGACACGTCAATTTATAGTAAGATGAAGTTGTAAGTCTATCTGAAATTGTAGTGTGTTAGCAGACAGCACGAGGTAATGAAAAGATATGCACCATGGAAAGAAAGTTGAGTAGCAATGGGGACGAGAAGAGCTGCTTGGAGAGCAAGCGGGCTGTCTCAATGACGACATACTTGAGTGCACTGGATGCTGGTGACCATTGTCTTCAGATCCACTGCCAAGTTCAAACCAAATGCGATGTGGGTTTTAGACCCTCCTTCTCTCCAGATACCCATCTCCCCACAAGGGACTATAACTTGGTGTCCCTACAAGGGGTTGCCGTAACTTTGCCGTGAGATAAATAACTGTTGAAACACAATAGCAAGAGAGGCGGAAGCCAGGCATGGTGGCGCATGCTTGTGATCCTAGTACTTGGGAGGCTGAGACAGGAGGATCCGGGTTCGAGGCCAGCATCAGCTACTTAGTGAGGCCCTCTGCAACTTAGTGAGACCCTGTTTCAAAATAAAGAATAACAAAATAGGGCTGAGGGTGTAGCTCAGAGGTAGAATGCCCCTGAGTTCAATCCCCTGTACCACACAAAAAAAAGAAGTTTGGATATATTTTTGGGGAGAGGACTATGGCTTGAACACAGGGGTGTTCTACCTCTAAACTATACCACTATTTTATTTTTTTATTTTGAAACAGGGTCTGGCTCAGTTGCTAAAGATCTTGCTAAGTTGCTGAAGCTGGCCTTGAACTACAATCCTACTGTCTCAGCCTCTCAAGTGGTAGGATTATAAGTGTCGGCCACTGTCTGGCAAGGAGTTTGGAGTTTGCTTTAAGTGCAAATGTGAAAATATTATTTAAGAACGGAGCATGGGAATGTCCTGAAGGCCCACACATGCTGAGCAGTTGCTCTGGAAAGTCTACCTGTGTTCACCTACTATGTCGAGGGGCACAGTGTAGCATCCCTCACTTTGGGGAATGTATCCCTGCCTGGCATCTCATTCTCAGACATGAGAGGTAAAACTTGATATTTTTTCATCACATCAAATGAAAATACATCTCTTAGGGCTAATCCCATATGAATCAAGGACTTGGGGATCTAGGTACCACAACACAACATCCAGGTACTAATCTCCACTAAGAGATCATCAGAGAGACTACAACACTCAGCGCCCACTGCCCGCAGCCTTGGGTGCGCCTCCGCTGTGCTGGTGAATCTGGAACCGAGGGAGTCCGTTGGCTGAAGCTAGCTCCATGCTGGAGAGCTGTGGGGAAGGGACTGCCGGGGACAGGTTAACATTGGCCTTGGGAAGGTCTAAGGGTCATGGAAAGCTAAGGCCGGACTATTGAACTCGCTGAAAGCATACTGTTCCTCCCAGTTAACGTTCCTGGGTCTCTGGCCGGAGCCTACTCCAGAATCTCCCGCTTGTCAGACATTGTCTGGAGGATCTTCTGCACATCCTCAGCGGTTTTATTGCTAACCGCTATCTCAAAGACTTTCTGCATTTGTCCTGCAGTTTACTCAGTTAGCCATTTCCGCAAGGACTCCCTGCACGTTTACCAGTTAGACATTAACTCTAAGTCTCCCTGCGCATTTACTAGTTAACCATTAACTCCCAGACTCTCTGCACATATGCAGCAGAGTCCAAACCTCAACCTCCCCCCTTTGGATGACAATAAAAGCCATGGACCAGTGTCCATCGGGCCTTCATCTAAGAGTGAGGTCCCCTGGCCTGCCCCTTTCAATCTGCACCCCGCCATGTCTTGGTCATTCTTTCCCCATCAGGTGTGCTGGACGTTACTGACAGAGAGCCCCCATGAGCACAAGTCAGATTTACCTGTGACCTTCTCCCATGGCTATTTCCCTGCAATTAGCTTGCCTGCTTTTTGAAGACAATAGTCTAAAGAAAATTAGTCTTTCATCTCCTATATCCAATCAGATGACTGTAATGATGTTTGCTGGCCTGGGAGCCATTTTGCTTCCTTCCAATAACTTTACTTATCTCTTCTCAGACTACATATCGATTCTTCAGTGTTGCTCCAACTCATTCATGTCTAGATTCTTGGGGGTTCAGTTCATTGTAGCCACCTGGCAGCAACTGGAAGGAAGGGAATTTGGGACTAAATCTAATAATCTGTAGCTCAGTTTTGGCATGCCTCAGTAGGAATGCTCGCTAATGGAACGTTAAGGCATCTTTGGAAGTTGTTGACACATGGACGTCTTTCCTTCCTCTGGAATCTTTCGCATTTGGAATTTGGCATCTCGGTCATACTGATTACAGTCATCAGGTATGGCTCTGACCTATTTTAGACCCACAAGCACATGGCAGACCAAGGAAGCCATCCCCAATCTGCATTCTTAAAAAAAAAATGTTCTCATTCTTATCTCTTATGACCTGAAGCCTCCTTTCCAGGTCTATAATCTTATAATGTTCCAGATTTACTCTGCCCTTAAACATCATGAGGTAGACCCACAGAATTTTAGATTACCTTGTGAATTATGTAGCTTGTCCTACAAATTTGGAGATGCACAATCAAGACTTTGTAAGATAAAGCAACTTGCCCAATTTGGGGATGCAATTCATGGCAGAGCCAGAGCTGATATCAGGTTTCCTGATACCCAGTTGAAATCCTTCCCATAATACCTTGCCGGTATTACCTATCTTCTCTGTGTCTTGCATGGTGACTGCATAATCATTCTATTTGACATAATCAATGTATTTGAGTTGGAGTTGTATGGCTGATAATGATTTGCTACATTACTTCTCTTAGATAACCTAATATAAAGAGTATTTCAGCAAATGTGTTGGGTTAAAGGGTCAATAGTTTGAGACAAGGTGTGCCAGACTGCAGTCTCTTCTAAGTGAAAAGCTCTAGCCTTCAGCTCCTGCTAGAGAGGCAGCCTGGCGCAGGTTTCTAAGCCAGAACTAGTTAGGCAAGTGTGTCATGCAACCCGAGTCTGGCTGGAGACTGATGACCGGGGCTGGCGTTAAAAAATGAGCAAATAAAATTCTCTTTTGTCGGAATTTATAATGGGAAATGAGAGAATCAGAGCGAGCTGTGATGTATTTCCTGCTTGAGCAGCGGGAGCTGCTCAACTGGAGAACTCCACACGGTTTGTGAAAAGTGGAGGTTAGGAGGCCGCGGAAACGAGGATGACAAAGAAGAAACTAGAAATACCACAGAGGGCGAAGATATCCACATACGCACACGGAGGAATGATGCAGTCGATGAAGATACCAAGGGAAGCCAATAGGCAGAGTCGGAATCACTGTTTGCTCTCTAGGAAGCCGAGTGAATGTGCCACAGATCCTGGCTCTGAGGAAGCTGGGCATCATTGGATACATGACTGGTCACCAAATGCTGGTTCCTTCTGAGTCCTGACTAGCAGGCCATATGATTGGATGGCCATTCCTTGACTCTCATGAGATTATTGTTTCCTTATTCCCAGATACAGTATTTTTTTTATATTAGGGATTGAATCCAGGGGTATTCTACCTCTGAGCTATATTCCCAGCCCTTTTTATTTTATTATTTGGAAACTGAGTCTCACTAAGGTGCTGAGACTGGTTTCAAACCTGAGATCCTCCTGTCTCCGCCTCCCAAGTACTGGGATTACAGGCATGTGCCACCTCGTCCAGTTCTACTCATTTCTTAAAAAAAAAAAAAAGCATAACTAAAACTTAGAGATAGATAACATATCCCAGCACCCTGCACAAATTGTCCTCACTGGCAAGCAGTTATTTTATTTATGTAATAGATTGACCTTGAGGAGGCCCAGTGATGCCCAGCATGGCCTCTGATGAACTCAGTTCATAACAAGGGGTCTGACTTGAATGGATTTTCTATTTTGTCTTATGATGTCTATAAAAGGATTTCATATTTTCAGGTATCGATGGAAAAATCATATAAAAGCAAGTATTTTCAGGAAAGAAGCATCATCATAGGTAGAAGTAATTTGTAATAATCAAAATTTTGCACATTGTAGATTTTACATTGTTTTATTAATAACAGGTATTATAGTGAATCAAAATTCAATGGGAGCAATTTCCACTAGTAGCAAATGGTATCATTATACTTTTCAGTTCAGCAACAGGTCAGAATTATGATTATTTAAAAACTTTTAAATTCAATCAATAGGTTCCTTTACTTTTTTTAAAAAAAGCCTATTCAGCTGAGCATGGCGGTGCACGCCTGTAATCCCAATACTTGGCTGAGACAGGTGCATCGCAGCTTTACAGCCAGCTTCAGCAACTTATCAAGACCCTCAGCAACTTAGCAAGACCCTGTTTTAAAATAAAGGATAAAAAATAGGGCCGGGGGTGTAGCTCAGAGGTAGAATGCCCCTGGGTTCAACACCTGGTACCGCAAAAAAAAAAAAAAAGATAAAGTAGGGCTGGGAGTATAGCTCAGAGGTAGAATGTCCCTGAGTTCAATTCTGATACAAATAAAATAAAAATGCCTATTATTCTCCAGGGATGAGATTATTCTATGAAAACTATACTTAATGGAATTTCTTACTACTACCAGGCAATTGTTCCAGTCCTCCATCCCCCTGATCCACCGCGTGTATGCTCACTGGATACGGCCATGGATACTTTACGAAGACAGGGAATAAATGTAGTCAGAGGGGAAAAGAACTAGCAATCAAAAATTACAGTCATTATTTTAGTTGCACACTGATAAAGTTGTAGATGGTTCTATCTTTTTTAAAAATATAATAAACTTTGACCTGAAACTCAAGAAAATTCTTGGAATCCAAGTAGTAGCTTTAATTGTTTCTAAATAAAAATTCAGAATGACATAAATACTGAATGGCCCCTGGGCAAGGTATCATTTCACGTTAAATACGCTGTGCCCCGGAGGCTACAGTTCAGAGAGTACAGATAACAAGAGGAATGAAATTGGTGATCCCAGCTAGTCCAGAATGCACATTAACATATATCGCCAAACTATCTCCAAATGTGACCTTCTTTGCACTTTCAGTCTCCGTGTCCTCAGAAAATTGTTGCTAGTGAGAGAAGAGGGAGTGGAAGGGAAGAAAAAATGAAAGGGTCCAGTCGTGGTGGGAAGAGGACATTAATAAAACTGAATAATGGAGAACATTCTCCTGGTCTTTTCTTTGCATTCTCTCACCTTTTTAAAACCAAGGAAGCCAGGCGTGGTGGCGCACACTTGTAATCCCAGTACTTTGGGAGGCGGAGACCGGAGGATCTGGGTTCGCAGCCAGCCTCAACTCTCTCTCTCTCTCTTTCTCTCTCTCTCTCCTTGTCTCTCTGTCTCTACTTAGTGAGGCCCTCCGCAACTTCGTGAGACCCGGTTTCAAAATAAAGTATAAAAAATAGGGTCGGGGGTGTAGCGCGGAGGTAGAACGCCCCTGTGTTCAATCCCTGGTACCGCAATAAATAAATAAATAAATAAATAAATAAAACCAAGGAAGAAGAAATACCACCTCTTTTCTCACCTAAATGGAGCATACGGAGCAACGTCCTCTAGGAAAGCTAGGACATTTCCATTCTTTTTTCTTTACTCTCTCTGGTATTTTGTTACTAAGGAGAGAAAAAAGATGGGCAAGATGATATTTTTTTAAGTTTTAAAAATCAGTAGTCACCATTACTGCCAAATGTAGCTTCTTAAAAGCTTGGAGAGGAGACTGGATGGAAAAAAATTCTAATCCTTTAGGAGCCAAATTGAAATCTATGTTTCTGTACCATTAAGTGCAGTAAAAAAAAAAAAAGGCCAAAGTCATGGGCATTAGCCCCATAGGAGCCAGTTAGCTGGACTCCAATTCAAGGCCATGGAATATATATCTAACTTTGCTGCTGGCAGTTAATTAGATCAATGACCATCAGGAGGAATAGCAAGGTGTCTTCTCAGTGCCTATTTTAACATTGCCTATCACTTTTAGCTTGACTCTTACAGTTTTCATAAAAAATATGCACACACACACATATAATTGGAAGCGATTTTAAAATCAAATCAACTTTGAATAGAATCTGATATCCATGAGCTACTATACAAACATGGTGTTTGTAATACACAACTAGGTATCTCTTTCACAAGCAGCATGTTAGCCTTTATTCATTCAAAATTAAAACCCAGTACTCTACTTTTTGGCTCATAGTTCTTACGGTGGTTTTTTCTCACTGTAACATTCTCCATTACAGAAAAAAAAACCCTGATAAATATCATATTAAATAATCATGAGCGTTTAAAAATCATAATGATCGGTTTTGTTTCTCTTTTCTAAATATTCTCAGACCAAAATATAGTCATTAACTTTCTTGACTAAGTCATCTTCAGATCCAGAAAGAAGCACACGAGACATACTTGGGTATTAACATACAGCTAAAGATAAATGAGAAGCCAGGCATGGTGGCGCACGCTTGTAATCCCAGTACTTGGGAGGCTGAGCCTGGAGGATCCAGGTTCGCAGCCAGCCTCAGCTACTTAGTGAGTCCCTCTGCAACTTAGTGAGACCCTGTTCCAAAATAAAGAATAAAAAAAAATAGGGCTGGGAGTATAGCTTGAAGGTAGAATGCCCCTGGGTTCAATCCCTACTACCACAAAAAAATTTTTTTAATTAAAAAAATAAAGATAAATGAGGCATGTTCCAATGACAACAATCATATATTTAGCTGTAGTTTACTTTGTATTGTTTTTGTGTGACATAAAATGACCTTACAGTATCATAGAAAAACCATAATTTCAGGCTTTAGCAAAATTATCATTAAAATATTCTATGAGAGGTTTTTGTGATTCATAGGGCAACATTTACAAGTTTTGAAAATACAAATTCAAAATAGAAAACCAAGTTTCGCATGCTGATAAGGTGACGGGTGGTAATCCCAACTGTTGAATCAACTGAACTGAAGATAAACATGACAATATTGCAATGTGTTAAAACATAGCTTTCTGTTTCATCTTTAACTATTTTTATGCCTATTTAAAAGTGGTTTGCTAATTACCATTTAACTATCTTCACAATAGACTGTCAAAGATTGTCAGGAAAAGGTATCTCTTTCTATCCTTCCTCCCTCCCTTGTTCCCTCCCTCCTTTCCTGCTTTCTTTCTCTCCTTCCGTCTTGTCTTCTTTCGTGGAGCCCTCTGCACTTTGACAGTCTTTCCCATGCTCTAGAAGTCAGCAAGCCAGAGGCCGGGGTCCCTAAGCGTATCGAGGTCCACGTGAGCCATTAACATCTACTATTGACTAAGGTGCTCGCACCGCTCTAAGCCTTTTACATAGACAATCCTATTTAATTCTCATAAAACTTCACTTTATATAGGTGAAGAAATTGAGGCTCATGACAAGTATATTAGAAATTTAGATTGAGACTACTTATAAAGTGTTTCTTTTTTTTTGGTATGTGTCTGTGTGTGTGTGTGTGTGTGTGTGTGTGTGTGTGTGTTACTGGGGACTGAACCCAGGGGTGTTCTACATCCAAACGACACCCCCAGCCCTTTTTTATGTTTTGTTGTGAAACAGGATCTCGCTAACTTGATGAGAGTCTTGCTAAATTGCTGAGGCTGGTCTTGAACCTTCGATCCTCCTGTCTCAGCCTCCCAAATACTGGGATTACAGGTATGCGCCACCATGCCCCCCAGTGGTTCATTTCTGTATATTGTCTCCTCTGATCAGGTTTGGGTACAAAGCTCTGAATCACGCCTACCTAAGTGTAGCCAAGTTGAGAACTCTGGAGAGAAGCAATGTAATCTAGATAAGAGATTTGTTCACTTAAAAGATTATTTCAGGCATTAGAGATAAACACAGTCAACACCATTGACTGCAGAAAACTACATGGCCCCATATGTAGATGTGTATGAGAGCACACTTAGACATGGATAAATATATTTACTAATTAATATTAAGAAACCTGGCGTGGTGGCACATGCCTGTCATCCCAGTGAGGCTTGCGAGGCTGAGACAGGAGGGGCGCAGGTTCAAGGCCAGTGCACGGTAACCTAGCAATGCCCTTTTTCAAAATAAAAAATAAAAAGGGCTGGGGGTGTAGCGTAGAAATAGAACACCCCTGGGTCCAATCCCCATTAACACACACACACACACATACGGATTAGTAGGTAAGGTCCACTGTCTGTCCGGTGTGCCCACTCTGGATTTAAGGATCTTGATTATTATTGCCAGTTGGGGCCCACCTAGCCACCTATTTATCTCAAACAACACCCAGAGGGCTTCTTTGGCTCCCTAGTGGTGAGTTACTAAAGCTACTCTATGGAATAAAGTATAAAGTTCACTACTCTTGTGCTGAATGTCTGTGACCATGCCCTGTTTTATTTTTCATGTTCAACACAATGAAATCCAAGACTGGTGGGGACATTTTAAGAGCAGTAGCAGGAAGAAGACTGGTAGAAGAAAAGGAAGAAGAGACAGGACAGTGAATGAAATCTGATCATGCATAAGAATTCCATTGTTCCTATGTTCGTAGCACTTTCCCATAGAAGCGGAAGCAGGGTCCGGGTTATTAACTCTATTTCATTATTAATACCATCTGAAGATGTTGAAAACACTAGCGATATTAAATTTTCTTACTTTTAAGCAATCATGCTAAAGGGTTAATCAACACTTCCTGAGAAAGGGCCAATGATGTTCAGCCAAATGGTTTTTAAAAGCAGATAACAAAAATAGCTTCAATAATTCATATTAATTCAAGTCCTCTGGTTAATGAGGCAAATGGAGTGCTCTCTGAGGAACAAATGCTCATCCCGGAGGCACCAGGGATCTTAAACCACTGCTGGCAAAGGATACTGTGAATCCAAAATACCCCCCAACCACCTACTATTCACACTTTACACTCGGGATCAACTTAATACCATTCTAATTGTGCAGATGGTAAGCTAAAACAGCGCCGACACAATTATAACACAACCAAGTAACTGCTTATATTCTTATATTCATGTTTTTATAGTGTTTGCCCCTCATGATGGCAGATGTGACTTGTCTGAAATTTCCACTGAACTAAGCACAGGCTCACTTGATCAGGCACAGAAATAGTGAACCTGTGGCAGGATCTACACAGTCCAATGGTGGAACTGTGGTCAGGCTAAATGTGTATCAAAGTTGAAAACTAAGTTATGGGTTGGATTGGCAAATAAAATGATGAATAGTCAGTCTAATTGTTTAGAAAGATGATTGATTCATCTGAGATGAATCTGGCAAGGTGTAAATACATGCTCATTTTACCAACATTTATTAGGCGATGACTATGTGTATTTTAGGTACTGTGCTAGGCACTACTAGGAGGACAAAGAATAAGACATTTCAGAGAATAGAATAGTGGTTAGCAGAGCCTGAGAGATATGTGGGAGTGGAGGGGGATGGAGAGAGGATGACTAATGGGCATAGAGGTGCCATTGGTCAAGAGGAATACCTTCTAATGTTCTTGAGCACAGTAGGATAGCTGTGGTTGGCAACAATTAATTATATATTTCATAATAGATAGTAGAGAGGACTTTGAATGTCCCCAATACACACACAAAATAATATATGTCTAAGATAATAGATATGCCAATTACCCTGGTCTAATCATTACACATTGTATATATGTATTGAAATGTCACACTGTACCCCATAAATATCACTATGTGTCAATTAAAAGTGAAAATATGCTTAAAAGAATAAAACTTCGCCTCTGAATCCTAAAATTCTTCCTGGGATAATAGATACCATCCCTCTTCACTTTAATACAACAATGCAACGTGCACTAGGACCCAGGACCCCACAATGTTATCTTCACCTCATTCTTGTCAGGCATATTGGGGTAAATGGTGGGGAAGAGCCAAACAAGATGGAAAAACTTGCATCAGAAAGGGTAGAAATTTGCTGGAAATCAAGCAAAGAACAAATTTGAAGGAAAGAGAAAAGAAAGGTCCACACCGTAGGCAATTTATAACTGGGAGCTGAAAGTTTGGAGGTAGAGAAAAAGGTTCCAGTGAATGAATATGTGGTAGAGCAAGAGTAGTAGTAGAAAATAGGCCTGGGATATAGACCAGAGACTTTGAAATTAATAGAGGAGGGCATAGGACCAACACTCCAACATATAGACACTGGTAGAAACTTCCTCAATAAGACCCCAAAGCTCAGGAAATTAAAACAAGAATTAATAAATGGGATGACATTAAATTAAAAAGTTTCTGTGCAGCAAAAGAAACCATCAAGAGCTTAGAGAGAGAGCCTACAGAATGGGAGAAGATCTTGGCCAGCTACTCTTCTGATAGAGGACTAATATCTAGAATATACAAAGAACTTAAAGACTTAACACTAAAAAATAACAAATAACCCAATCTAGAAATAGACAGTTGAACTAAATAGACACTTCACAAAAGAACAAACAAATGGTCAATAAACATATGAAAAAAAATGTTCAACATCATTAGCAATCAGGGAGATGCATAGGAAACTATACTGAGATTCCATCTAACCCCAATTAGAAGGGCAACTATCAAGCAAAAATAAATGCTGGTGAGGATGTGGGGAAATAGGAACTCTTCTACACTGTTGGTGGGATTGCAAATTACTGCAGCTGCTGTGGAGATCAGTGTGGAGATTCCTCAGAAAACTGGGAACGAGTCAGGTGTGGTGGTGCACGCTTGTAATCCCAGTACTTGGGAGGCGGACACCAGACCTGAGGATCCCAGTTTGTGGCCAGCCTCAGCTACTTAGTGAGGCCCTCCGCAACTTAGTGAGACCCTGTTTCAAAATAAAGAATAAAAAATAGGGCTGGGAGTGTAGCTTAGAGGTAGAATGGCCCTGGATTCAATCTCCAGTGCCAAAAAAAAAAAAAAATCTGGGAATGGATCCACCATATGATCCAGCTATACCACTCCTGGGTATCTTTCCAAAGGGACTGAAATAAAAATATTATAGTGATACATGAATATCCATGTTTATAGCAGCACAATTCATAAAAGCCAATTAAGGAACCAACCTAGGTGTCCATCAACAGATGAATGGATTACCAAATTATGGGATATATATACAGTAGAATTGTATTCAGCAATAAAGGAGAGCAAAATTATGTCATTTGCAAGAAAATGGATGTACCTGGTGAACATTATGTTAAGTGAGATTAGCCAGTCACAGAAAGTGAAGGGTCACATGTTTTCTTTCATATGCAGAAGCTAGGGAGTAATTGGGACAGAAGAGGGACTTTAGATAATGGAGGAGAAACCCCAGTGGAGTGATGGAGGGAGTCTAGGAGGAGGGATAATTAATGAAGGAAAGACCCCCACTGATGTTATGTACATATGTGAAATAACCAATACCAATCTCAGTATCATTTTGGGGGAAGAGGTGGGAGTAGGGAGGGAGCCAGGGGGAAGCCCACCAAGTGCTGTGTGCACGTATGTCACACTATGAACTACAGTGTGATGTGAGACTATAATGCACCAATAAAAGTACATAAAAATGAAATGGAATTGTGAATTTTAAGGAAGATTTCCTTTCACAATTTTTGAATGAGGGAATGAGTTGGGTGACCTTTTACCCACACTGTCTGTTGGACTGTTCCTTTGAGTGACATAGAATGTTTAGACTAGGCCATTTGGGGCTGTAGTATTTATTTGGGTCACACACACACACACACACAACACGCACACACACACAATGAGGCTGATAGGATGGACAATTAAAAAGCCAATAGAGAGAGGAGATAGAGCAATGGGAAGGAAATGCCCATGTCCTACACCTTCATCCTAAAAGCCCGGAGAGTTCACAGGAAGGAAAGATGGCGGCATGATTCCCTTCTCTGCACTTTGCCTGAATTTTTACTGACTCCCATTCTTGCCATTTTTTACCCAACCTGGGGGAAAGAGAGAAAAGACTGGAAATGAAAAATAAAAATACATTTTAAAAAGTTCCAGTGAAGCCAAGCTAAGAATAAGGAGAAAAGTAAGGAAAATGCCATTGGACCTTCTATTCTTTCCTCTCCCCCTCCCTTGAAACCATTCATATTTGTGTGTGTGTGTGTGTGTGTGTGTGTGTGTGTGTGTGTATGGTACTGGGGATGGAACCCAGGGGCATTCTACCTCTGAGCAACACCCCCAGCCCTATTTTATGTTTAGTTTTAAACAGGGTCTCGCTAGGTTGATGAGTCTCACTACTTGCTGAGGCTGTCCTCGAACCTGCAATCCTCCTTTCTCAGCCTCCCAAGTACTGGGATTATAAGCATGCGCCACCATACTGGGCTTAAACCATTCATATTTACACTGCCTGTCCAACCCAAACTATTTCAAGGAAAGACCAGAAGAGAAGAAAAATAAATAAAAAGGCAGTAGAAACTCTGTTCTAGTACCTGTTTTTCCCGCCATATTTTAATTTATGCAAACGCATCACAAAACAGGAAGACATTGTCTCCGTGAATGGTGACTATAAAAATGTGTGGGATAAAACCTCACCCTAGTAAAACTCCCAGAGGTAAACACAGAAGCAGAGGATATAATTCCACACCACTGTGGCTCTGCACTAGGGTGTTAGACCATCGCACACACGACCAAGAGCTGGAGATCGATGGTGTGGTCTCAGGCCAGCCAGAGGAGCTGGGACCCTTGCTAACTTAATGGAATGAGTCTATGAACAAAAGGTGATCCAATTTTTGTTTTGTTTTGTTTTCCTAAAACCCTCTTTTCCTCCTCCTCCTCCTCCTCCTCCTCCTCCTCCTCTTCTCCCTCCTCCTCTTCCCCTTCCTTTTCCTCCTCCTCCTCTTCCCCCTCCTCCTCTCCCCCTCCTCCTCTTCCCCTTCCTCTTCCTCCTCCTCCTCCTCTTCCCCCTCTTCCTCTTCCCCTTCTTCTTCTCCTCCTTCTCTTCCCCTTCCTCTTCCTTCTCCTCCTCCTCTTCCCCCTCCTCCTCTTCCCCTTCCTCTTCCTCCTCCCCCTCCTCTTCCTCCTCCTCTTCCTCCTTCTCCTTCTTCTTTGGTACTGGGGATTGAACCCAGGAGCATTCTACCTCCGAGCTATACACCTAGCTCTATTTTATTTTTATTTTGAAACAGGGTTTCTCTAGGTTGATTAGAGCCTCACTACTTGCTGAGACTGTCCTCAAACCTGTGATCCTCCTATCTCAGCCTCCCAAATACTGGGATTATAGGTGTGTGCAACCACGCCCGGCTTAAAAACCTCTTTTTAACCTAACAGAAAGTTAAAAATCCATGTGCACAAATTACTTGCTATCATTTGTCTGTGTGTTTCTAATTATTTTTGTGTCTTAGAACCAGTTTGTCTGCCACAATCATACAAAATAAACAGTAAAACATGATTTTTATTTATTCAAATGTGAGCTGTAGACATCGCTTCTCAGTATATTAAATAAGTTATTTAATTCACTTCTGTTTAAATATTGATAAAGTTTATTATTTGTACTCCAGATTCTTCCATAACCTAGAATAATTTAGATAATTAATTGAATTTTTGATACATTTTAGAATAATTTAAATTAATATTTAATTCACAATTCTGTTTGATACCATATAAAGTAATGATAAATATGAGTATTTGGGCAACCAGTAATTCTTTAATAGCATTCTCTTATGGAGATAAAAATGTTTAAATATTAATTAATTTAGTAGTATCAGAACTGCATAGTTATTAGGCATTTACAAATTTGGAAGAATTTTCATTACTCAGTAACTGGGTAATGAAGAAAGAAAACTAACAATCTTCCTCCAGTCCTTCTAGGGGACAGATCAAATGAAATTTCCTAATAATCTGGAGATGTCTCATAATTGAACACTCGGCAGTCCTTCCAGAAATAGCAAATACAAGGCTTCATTATTGACTCAGGTCTTCAGACGACATACACTTCTGTCTCTATATCAAATAGGGTTTCGTTACCCAAGTAACATATGGCAGTAAATGAGCCAAAAAAAAAAGAAGAAGAAGAACATGTTGCATTATTTTTCTGCATTAAGTGCTGACATCCTCTTTGCCACACTGTGTGTGGCTTTATGTAATGAGAAGCTGTTGTGAGAGAGTTTGGAGGGTGCGGGCTCTCCCCGCGCTTGCAACTCTTTGAAGGAGCCGGTTTTCAAAGTGGCATACAGTATGTGAATTATGCCCAATCTAATTATCATGCAGTGCTTTGCAAATTTACTGCTAAATGGCTGCCATTAACATAAACAAGTCAATTTATATGTCACAGTGAGGTTCAGGTTAAAAGAACATGTATAATAGATTTCTGTATATGTGTGATCTGCTGTAAGTATGCTTTTACTTTTTACAAAAGAGGAATAATACATAGATGTACTGATTTTTCTCCATCTGATTTTTGCTTTCAGAATAGCAATATGAAATGGTGATGATGGCTTTCACAAGCAGCTGCGTGGATTTCCTGAGGGCCTACTATGTGTAAACACCATACTGGGCGAAAGCCTATAAAGCAGGTAAGTATCTGCTCTGAATTAATTTTTCCCCAAATCATTGATGGGACAACTGTAGAGTTCTAAAGAAGCCCTATCATCAAAGGACAAGACGGTCTGACATGCAAATACTCTTCCCACTTCTAAATGAAGCCTTACAACATGGAATAAAACTTCAAATGTACTATAATGCAAGTATCTAAAATAAATTCCGGTTCAAGTTGTTGAAACTGGTTGAAATATGCCACTGACTTGACCAGGCTATCAAGAAGGTCGGCAAAAATAGAGCTATAAATTGACAGAGAAAAACACCAAGAATTGCAACGTGATTATAGCATCATCTACCAAACTCTCTCTCAACCTTTTAAAATTAGGAAGTGTCGCCAAGTTCAGGAGGGTAAAAAAAAAAAAAAGGCCAGAGGTGTTTTGCAAACTCCTTTGCAAAGATGATAAGTATCTCCCAAAAAGTTAAATAAAATTGAATGAGTGACCACTGGGAGCATACGGCGCATGGTTCTTGAGTTGTGCTGTCTCTTTCTTAGAGTTACATCAAAGCAAAGTTTAGACTTTTAGGAAATCTAAATTTAGGTTGTATGGAAGGAAAATGTGTGAAAGATAAAGGGCCATTTTCTAACGCGGCGCCGCATGGCCTCCACTTTTGACGATCTAAAGGGAGCAGCGCTTTGGTTTGGGCTGCATCTATAACGCAGCCACATGAATTGAAAAATAAAAAAATTCATTCAAGCAAAACTGAGGGGTTCCTTCTCTGAGTGCAAATAACTGCAGTGGTTATTTTCCCTGGTTTCACCATGATTACACAGACACGCCTCTTGTTCTACCAAAAAGGACAGGGATAGTCTTCGTTTGGCGGCGCTCAAAATCAGAGAACCACTGTGTGCCAAAACATGAAGCTCATTGTGACATAAATTTGTAGTTACCATCTTAGGAAACCATAATAGGAGAGAACTGATATTGGTTGAGAGACAATCAACTGATCAGTGGAGGTATGCATCTGTTCATTCATTCATTCAATCAATCATTCACTCTTTCAACAAAATATTTTTGGGAATTTGCTGAGGGTCAGAAAAATCCCAGGAGCAAACTTCCTCAAGGGATCTGGCTTATATCCTAGGGCCATGCAATGGAGAGCAAAAGGTCGATTTTCTCTTCCTTCGGACAGAGTCTAATCATTACAATAATAGCAAGAAAGAGGAGGAAGAAGAAAAGGAGGAGGAGGCAGAAAAGAAAAAAATAAAGGCCAATCTTTGGGTAGTTAGGTGGACAATAGCTACTGTTATAATGAGAACCTCTCTTTGTCTAGCTTACTGTTGTCTGATAGACATGGCGATCACATATCTTATATTTGCCAGCTATTGTGGCTATACTTTGTTCAGCCTCTGGTACATTATTATATGGAATAATTTTTTTTAAATTTTTGTGGTTAAACAAAGACACTGCTATAAGATTAAGCATAAAGGATGTTTTTTTAGGTAGAAAGGAAGTGAACACTAAAAAAAGATTTTCGGAAAAAGTCTTTGACAACAAGGTAGTTTTTTATTTTTTTTTAACAACTGTTAATTGTTCATGAATACCTAAAATCCAAATTTACTATGAAATGATCTCTTACAACTCCAGCTTCCTTGAGTTTCTAGAACTATCGTGATCAGAAATGAGTATCCACATAAAAACATATTTAATATTTCATACCTTATTTTATTTTATTTTATTTTATTTTTATTTTTTGCGGACCGGGGATTGAACCCAGGGGCGTTCTACCTCCGCGCTACACCCCCGGCCCTATTTTTTATACTTTATTTTGAAACCGGGTCTCACGAAGTTGCGGAAGCCTCACTAAGTAGAGAGAGAGAGAGAGAGAGAGAGAGAGAGAGAGAGAGAGCTGAGGCTGGCCATGAACCTGGATCCTCCGGTCTCTGCCTCCCAAAGTACTGGGATTACAAGCATGCGCCACCACGCCCGGCCCTTTTATTTATTTTAAAAACCCCTTTTCAACTTGAGCACTGTATTAAAGAGAAACCTGCACTACTACACTAAGGGCAGGGGTGGGAGAGGTTTCCCAGGTAGCCTTAAAAAGAATGTTGTGTTCGTCGTTTAATCTGCCAGGATTTCATAGCCAGGAAAAGATGGGTGTCAGATCTCGGGAAACTGAGCTTGAGCAAATGAAAACAAGATAAAACTTAGGCAAGCCTGCCTTCAACTTTATAAAAAAGTGAATCAAACGGTGTAAGGAGGGAAAAAAATGTCTCACTGGTTTCAGGATTTGGACGGAGACGTTGACAATTCTAACTGGGCTTCCTGTCTGTTTGTTCCGCCCCGATCTTGGTCAAAAATCCATTGAAATGAGAAGACAGAGTGGGGGAATGCCAGAGAAAAGTTTTTTTTTTTAATTTTTTTCCCTCTAAATCAGATTGAATGGCCAATAAGAGCCATATTTCTACAAAAAAAGGGGGGAACAAGTTAGGATAGAACACTTACCAACGCAACTGAAACTTCGCACATGGTCCGGGTAAAACATTCTAGATCTGATAGCTCCACGGTTATCTGCAAGGAAGAGAGGCACTGCCTGGAAGATGAAATATTCTTTCCTAGAGAAGAGATGTGGAAATGGATACCTGGCACTCCATCCGACCTGATTAAATTTCAGATGGCAACTCTAAGTAAATAATTTTTGTGCACTCGCACATTGAGTCTAACAGGTAAGGTCGGCTTCATCATCATAGAAATGGTGGCAAATGCTGTTATTGTACCTATCTTAAGAAAAAAACTTAAATGAGAGAGATTGCCTGTCAAAAACTAGAGGCTTCTATAAGATCACTTAATTATTGTAAGTAACTCAAGTACTTGTGGTGAACTATCTGTCATAAAAGGCTTCCTCCCTTTAACTGCACATTTTAAGAGGATATTTAAAGATATTATTTGGATACATTTTAATGGCAACTCTGAACTTTTGGCTGATAATCTTTTGTATCTTAATATACATTAATCCATTACTGTATATCAACTGAATTTCGTGTGTGTGTGTGTGTGTGTGTGTGTGTGTGTTACTGAAGTTTGAATCCAGGGGTGTTCTACTTTATGAATTTTTTTTTTTTTTACTTTGAAACAGGGTCTCTCTAGAGTTGCTGAGGCTGGCCTGGAACCTGCAATCTTCCTGTCTCAGCCTCTCGAGTACTGGGATTACAGGTATGTGCCACCATGCCCCCAGCTGAATCTGATTTTTAAGTCAAACCTGGTCCCAGATTTTAAAGTTACTAACTTTAAGGTCAGGGTTAGAGCACTTGCCTAGCATGAACGAGGCCCTGGGTTCAATCCCAGCACTGCAACAATAAATAAATAAAATAAGGTTGCTACTTTCCCACTTGCAAATAGCAAAAGGCAAAATTTGAAAGAGCAATGGACAGTTGTGTTTTTAAATTGTAGATTTTGCTCCTTCCTTTTCCCCTTTAGCCTGTGCATGAGCTTCCCTGGCTTAATCTATTTATATAATTACATATTTGCTTCTAAACCTTTCTGACATATCATTTGATTACGGAATGTGGGTCTGCTTTTAGAGCATACAATGATGACATGCTTATTCTGCAAGGGCCCAGGCTAGTTCTTCAAAAGAAAGACACAGCCAAGTGCGGTAGCACACACTTGTAATCCCAATACTTGGGAGGCTGAGACAGGAGGATCGCAGGTTCGCGGCCATCCTCAGCAACTTAGTGAGGCCCTCTGCAACTTAGACCCTGTTTCAAAATAAAGAATAAAAAATAGGGCTGGGAGTGTAGCTCAGAGGTAGAATGCCCCTGGGTTCAATCCCCAGTAACACACACACACACACACACACACACACACACAAATTAACCTTCCATACTCTGACCTTCCACAGGGTTAATGGTGCACTGGCACAAACCCTACTAGGAAAGAAAATGTACCTCCTCCCTTTTCCTGGGGTGACTAGTACTCAATGTCACCCCCAACAGCACAAATCCTTTTAAGAACATTGAAGGGGCTGGGAAAGAAGAACCAGGGGTGGAAATGTTTTCAATATTTTGTTTCCTGGTATCACAATAATAATGATTTTCTTCAAAATCCATGCTGCTGTTTTAAAAGATACAGCTTCATGGGTCGCTAAATAAATTCATATTCACTAGCAAATGATGTGTTCCGCGGAGGGGTGCCAGGTGGCGCTACCCGTCAAGAGTGTTCAGAACGGCCCACTCCGCCTGCGCCTCAGCCAGAGGTCTTGCCTCATCTTATAATTTTAGATGTTAAAAAAAAAGTCTTATCTGGGCATGGTGGCACACACTTGTAATTCCAAGACTCAGGAGGCTGAGACAGGAGGGTCACGGGTTCAAGAACAGCCTCAACAAGTAGTGAGACTCTCAGCAACCTATCGAGACGCTGTTTCAAAGCAAAAGATTAAAAAAAAGGTTTGGGGGTGTAGCT